>CACRXK020011425.1:0-16351 GCA_902702795.2 Paramuricea clavata | reverse complement strand
TGGTCTAAAGTTCATCAAATATCGCGGGCGTGGGTCACCAACGGTGTTGGGTGGGTGGTCATCCTCACTGATCTCAAAAATATGGCGGACTGTCACGAATAGCGGACACTGATTGGTCCAATTTAAAGTTTGCATTATAACGACTGCATGACGACAGCAAAATAGCAGACATTTCTTGATTTGATGATTGATAAATTTCTTGCAAATATATTTCATTTTTCTCGCATTTTTAAAACAATTTTGCAAATTTTAAGAAAGAAAGGGCGAAAGAATCGGCTAAAAGAAGGGAGCCGACGTTAACGAAGGTAAGTTTGCTTTAAATATTGATTTTATAATTGCTTTAAAACCCGACGGCCTTTGTGTATATAACAACTGAGCAAGACAGCATATAATTTCAGTGTATCTTTAATATTCATTCCTTTTTTTATTATATTGAATTTTTTAAATAAAAAAGAAAGCAAAGTTATTTGCATGCGAGAATTTGAAATCATTTTATTGCAAATTCTACGTTTATCGATAAAGCCTTATATTTCATTAAAGGCAGTTTATTTTTATAAAGAACACTTTGTGGTTGAATTTTACCTTAAATTGAAGTTTGTATTACGTATAATAATATACATAAAGGTATAACTCGACTGTGATTGGTTGATTTCAGTGCAGTTAATCCCCAACAGCAGTGCAATTTTCTGTAATCACAGTGCAATTTTTTGTAATCACAGTGCAATTTCCTGTAATCACAGTGCACAAATCTGTAACAAACTCATCTGATTGGTGGAAAAACATTGTGATGATTAAATCAATCAATCAGTTTAATTAAAGCCATTTAGTTTAAAGAAGTAACGGTCACAGATTGCTTCAAAACAAAACAAACATGGCGCCGTGCTACATAAAGTAAAAGTTGCCTTCGCGTGAAAAATATGGCTTTTATCTTTACTTTTAAATGAAAAAGCATTTATCTTAAACAAGACTAACAAAAATTACATAGTTGAGTGGAATTTTCAAGCTGTTAGAGTTGTATAATGTGATCTAACAAAGCCAGGAAAACTTTGCCAATGGAATTAATGTTCGCTATAAACGCGTAATTTAAAACTACAATTGTCTCGAACATTTTTATGTAAATTATTAATAAGTAATAGCATGGTTTCTCGTGAAATTTGGATAAACATGCACTCGTGAGTTTTTCAAAGACCTCAAATAGCACTCGTCCTTCGGACTCGTGCTATTTTGAGGTCTTTGAAAAACTCACTCGTGCATGTTATATCCAAATTGCACTCGAAACCATGCTATTACCTATACATAACATAACACAACACAACACACAGCACACAACACACAACACACAACACAACATAACATAACATAACATAACATAACATAACATAACATAACATAACATAACATAACATAACATAACATAACATAACATAACATGCAACTCCCCATGCAAAGACATGCAACATTCTAGGACTGAACAAAATGTATGAAAAATATAGCGCTGATACAGTAATATGTTTTGCAAAAAGGCATGTAGAACAGTATTATTTAAACTACCATATTCATCCTATTCAGACTTAGAAACAGCCAACTTTTCTTTTGTTCGTTTGAGACTGCTCAAAATATGAATAAGCCGTTCAAGAAAATATTACCTCTTAACTTGTTTTCGGGTATTTTTAAAAATCAATCAAAAACTTGCATAAATTCAAACGTTAGTATCTCAGTAAATAATGAGCGATAACTTACATCTAATCAATCAAAATCTAAGTTAGCCTTTTATCTACCTAATGAAAGTTATATTCGAGTCTATTTGCTTCACTCGCTTTAAAGTTATTAAGAATCAAACGGGAGTACTTTTTTGGGACACCCGCCGTAGATATTTCCTAACACTTCCAAAGCGAGATTGAAATGTGTTTTATGAAGCCTGGTTTACAGTATCAAAGACAAAGTTTCTGTTATCACAGTATACGAATTTTGCATCGGTAAGTTTTGAAGGATTTTTAAGAAAAGTTTGGTGGAACGGAGTTAGTTTTCTCCAATATTTCTTGCAAATCCTTCAAAACTTTGATAGTGTGCACCAGGCTTTTTATATATAGCTACATAAACAAGTCTGTGATGTTACTCTGAATGTATATCCAAACCGGGCGAGCTTGAAAAATATGCCCGGTTTGGATATACACTCAGAGTAACATCACAAAGTAATCATATTCACCTGAGTACACAACACCAGCGCAGAAAAAATCATAAATAAGTCACTCTCTTCAGTAGATTATTGATATTGCTAAATTATAAGATTGAATTCAGTATATAGCATCGATTACCCATCTTAAAACTACTAATATGAAACAAATACTTGATAGTCATTCAGTGCAAAAATGTGCACATCGCGCAAGTGCTCAAAGAAATATATTTAAGTTCTTACTTTTAACAGTAACCTGTATTATTCAAACGAATGAGTCTGTGAATTTGCTTCTGCATAATTTTTTTAATGCATATCATTAATAAGCAGTGGTGCCTAAATTACTTTGAATTTGTACTCGAGTAAAAGTGGAAGTAATTAACAATAAAACGACTTGAGTAATTAAGATTAAAAAGTACTGGAAGCAAAACGTACTTAATTAAAAAGTACAAAGTATCCTTAAAAAATACTTGAAGCACAAAGTAAAAGTAAAAGTATATTATTGTCTGTAGCGTGTAGAGGGGAGGGGGACTTCTCCAATGGATTGACATACAAAAGACACAAAACAGCACACGCATTATATGCGTACGTGCATCAAATATATACAATAGGGAGTTTACGAATGTAAGACGGCGACGTCAGGACGACGGCTAAAGAAACTGTTTGAAATAAATGATTGTATGGAAATCTGGTCTTGTATCATTACTTTCGTATGAATTTAAAATAGTTTCGATCGAACGAGTAAAACAGAGCTTTAACCTTCAGAGCAATGTTGATCGACTCTGCTAGAAATATTGCCTGCCACGGCGTGAAATGCTATAGCGTACTATGCAAGACGTAAAAATATGCATTTTGCCGTTGTGAACAGAGCATGGACGGCGTCTAAAACCCCTACTAAACTTTTAATTATTTATTTCTTTTGTGCTATAGGATTAATGTCATCGTATTGATAGCCGTCGGTTGTCCTGACGTTGCCGTCTTACATTCGTAAACTCCCTAATTTCTCGGCATGGTCTAGTTTCCAGACCCCGTTGAAGATATATAAGAAATTCATTAAATAAATAATGCTTACATGTATACTAGTAAGCCACCAACGAGAGATCCCAGACGCATGTAGAGGTCGTATTACCTATCCCAAAATTAAAATAAATCAGAAATCATGTAAAATTAAACAAAAGTTAGAAAGTAACGAAATACTTCGCCACAAAATGAAGATAACGAAATAAAACGTTACTTCTTAAAACGACTTCGTTCCAAGTAAAAGTACTCCAGAAAAAGTTTACTTTATTACATTCTGACTTCTCAAAAATTGTACTTAAGTGCTGTAACGAAGTACATTTACTTACGTTATAATTACTTGACACCACTGAAAGTCCTGAAACAACCCCTTGCCCACATTTTTCAAACATTGTTTTAACATGAAGTATTCTAATTATGCCAACACGGAACGCCGGCTCGCGTCATGTTAGCCATGACACAGAGGAGAGATATACAGAGAGGAAACTCGCAGTCGATAACCTGAATTTTTGTGTCACGCGCACACGTTATTTCCATGCACGCGCCACGCAAAATTTCCCAGCCAGTGTCGTCGCTGAAATTCAGCATGAGCTCCACCTCTGAATTTACTATATGAGTAAATTCTTAAACACGTCCGAGTTTATCATTATGATAAATTCGCGGCACATTTTGAATTTATCACAGTGATAAATTCGCGGCGTCTAACCCCTAACACTAACACTAACCCTAACCGCTAACCCCTGTCCCCTAACCCCTAACTTTTTAAACTTTTTTGAAAATCTATCTTTTTTAACTTTTTTTTTCTTTTTTAAAACTTTTTTAAAACTTTTTTTCTGAAAATCTTGAAAATCGCCTATTTTCATTCTTTTGTCTACATAAAAATTGGAAAACCTGTGAAAAGGTCAATCAACTGCCTCCTGGCTGAGTCCTGGTAACATGTCTGAGCGGTGAGTAATATGTAAATCGACCGTTGAATAATAAAATCGTTCAGTTGTGCACAGCAAGAAATATGGAACTTTCTCGGTTTTGGATTTCTTGTTTTGTTTCTCGGCGGTCTTGGAGTTAATAAGTGTATTATTTAGCATCTTTCTTGACGACATCTCACCAAACTTTCCAGATCAAACATCTTCCAATTTCCCCCAATGTAGCGCATGCATCATTTAATGCACAAGAAACGGTAAATTAAATAAATTATTAGGAGATGCATGTGTCGAAATAGTGGTTAAAGTCTCTGCTACCATGTATATGCTGGTACCAAATTAAGATATCATGAAATTTATATGCAAACGATTTTTTAATAATTGTGAAATTCCTTCCCTACCTAATTTTAAGAATTTTTCATATCAATGCACATTTTTGTGCAAAATGTTTTTCTTATATTTTTCACTGAATTAGTTATATCTCTTTCAATCCGAATAGCTGTTTGTTGTCGTCGCTACATGCACTGGACCAACCGTATAAATAAACTTGCTTGCGACAATTTTAGCGCTTATGTAGCTAAAAGAAAATTGATGAAGAAAGTTTGTTTTTTTCGTTATTAAAACTATAAAATAGTTATGGAAGTTCTTGTTAATTTGAATCGCTCGAAAACGTACATGTTTTGAAGTATTAACTATCATTGCATCTCGTGTGGCACATCATATTATGTGGTATCAATTATTTTTTATTTCAGCCAAATCAGTATATGGTTTAGTCCTAACACCAAGAAAATCTTGCAACGATTTTCTGGCGGCAAATAAATCTGCAGTGTCAGGAACTTACTGGTGCAAGCCTGCAGTCAATAAGTTATTTCAAGATTACTGTAACATGGAAACTCGCGGGGGAGGCTGGATTTTGGTTTACAGCTACACCTTTACAAATTACAACAGTTTTAACTCAAGAAGCGATGCCTTAACTCCCCGTTCAAACAGGCCTGCAAGTGGCGCCAATGTTCCAATCCTCCATCAGTGAGTCATCTCTTGGGGCAGTTGATTGGAATCTTTGGACGAACATTGGGCATAAGTTCATGAGCTCATTGGGCATTAGTTCATTTTAGTCAACCAGATGGTGGAAGTCAGGTCACACAGAAAAAAGAATCATTGAGAATATAAAAAAAAAAGTGTCAGCTCATAATGGGGTGCAGTAAATGAGATGGGAGGAGGTGCACGTGGAATACTGCTTGACATGCAGGTATTGAGATTTTGGTGCTGAAATGGTGGTGGCAGAATCTATAAAATCACGGATTTTAAAATCACTGTCTGGCATGGTGCAGAATTGTCCGAAATTATGGACCATGTTGGATGGACTCGCCGGCATATGGCCACACTACCTTTAACTGGTGTGTCAGCTAAGCTGGTGACAGCCGACGTTTTCACTGGACAATCGGCAGAGTGGCACGATCTGATTGATCTAAAACCTCTTTATGTGACACTGTGCGTTTCCGCGCCATAAATCTCTAGAAGCGACCTACTCCCGCATGTTCTATCATAAGGTTTGAGGTTGTCTTGGTAAGGATTGCGTATATTAAGGATTGGGTGGAATTAAGGATTGGATAAATTCAGGATGGGTGGTCGGGAAGTTTTGGGGATAAATTGTAGCACTGAGGAGAGATCGGGTCCTGAGGGACAACGAACGGGGGAAGCGTGTGAGTGGAGAGTTTTGTGAAATAGTTTACCTTTCACAATGCTTAAAACCGGAACACGATTAGTTAAATAGTAAAATAATGCCGTAAAATGGACAGGAAGGGCGTAATCACGTGGATATATGACGCTATAAACTTTAAGGCATAAAGAGCGAACAACACCTCCAACTCTGCTCAGACTTCTATCTGCGCCAAGGAACTCTGTTAGACGCCCACCCTCCCACTCGTTGGAAATTTCACTTTCTCCGAAAGCGTTCGAATCAAGCTCCCCATATTCCATAACTTATAATAATGAGTGTGAGTGGAGAGTTTTGTGAAATAGTCTACTATTTTTTAAGTCTTGTGAAAAAGTCATTCCATCATTGTATTTATATTCTAAGCAAAAATTGAGAAAAACAACTTTGTAATAAATGAATAAAGTCACACAGGAAGCCATTTTGAAAGCGTGTGCGTAGAAAAGACACTGCAACACTAAAGCAGCAACCGTGAACGGGCAGCCAAAACAGTTCTATCTCTCAATTTTAATTAATTTAAACTGACATTTGGATATTTTGTTTTTTTAACTAAAAATTTATATACTAAAACAATCATTCGCCTCTGAATGAGTAATTACGGTGAACATTCACCTCGACTTTGTCTCGGCGAATATTCACCGGCAATCACTTCGCCTTCGGCGAATACTTGTTGATTATTTTAAACAAACAGATGCTGGCGGATACATGTAGTCTTTGCGTGTGCTTTAGTATTACTCGATCAGAATTGCAGCCACAAATTGTTAATAGCTAACTCATCTTAACTCATCTTAACATCTTAACTCATCTTAACAGAGCATGCGTAGATTGTACATGCTGACGTGTACTGAATATTAATGAGGCGAACTGGTAGGTTAATGGGGAATAGGGCTAGATACAGATTCTAAATATCCGTGCAAAATGAAGTACATATACCTATCTTTGTGCAATTTCTGACCGACAAAAGTTTTTAAGTTAGAAATTACTGGGTCGTATTCTCATCACTGTTTCTTTTAATGATTCTTGTTGGCCCTTCCACGCTTCCCAGACGACACCGTCTCTGTCACCCTCAGCTGTTGAATAATGACCGTTGTGGTAGATGCCGTTCAGATTAGATGAATGACAATCATGAAACCACCAGCCACCTGTAAAAGCTTTAGCGCAATTCCGCCAACCACTGCGATCGTTGTCATTGTCCCGTGTTGTAAACATCATTCCGTCATGAAGTTTAAGAGAATCACCAGAATTACCTACAAAATTTTACTAAATAAAACAATCTTGTTTTTTCTCCAATTAATAAGCGTAATAAAATAATTATTGAATTCGGTTTTCGCGTGAGATCGAAAATTATCAAGGCCTCGGTTTGTGTTATCTGCCTCAATCTACGGCTTCGGAAGAAAACACAACCTCGACCTTGATCATTTTCCTTATCACGTTCAACCTCGTCCAATAATTATTAATTAGCTTGCACGGAATGAGCGCCTGCAAGAGGACTACCTGGCTTACGTGACTACACGCCTTTCACGTTTTTCACGTACAATGCTGTGACTGCTCATTGCCATGAATTAAACTCACTTGTTTACACCCAAGTGAAACATTATTACATTTCACTGACTGACATATATGTTTGCGGACAAGGAAATACATTTCTTTCGTCCGTGTTTTCCTCAGCTGAGTTTTTATTGGTCAATCTACCATATTGTCAATGCGGGCATTGTCGCCTTTATTTGCTCGCTTTTACAATATTTTAGAGCTATCGCTTGTTTCGCCTAGTACAACCATTTTGACTATTTCTGGCAAAGGCAAATAAAGAAAACGATAATAACATTGACTTTTCGCTTTCGATAGGGCAGAATTTAATAGTTAAAGAAATACTAGTCAAGCTTTTTAAACAAAGTTATACTTTACAAAGAAAACGTGTGTTACTTCTTGTTTTTAATAAATTTTAGTATACTGGCAAAAAATATTACTTGTTTCCATGGCGACAGCGAGACATGAACTAACAACAGAGCGAAGCGGCATGCATAATGTTTTTTACTTAGGCCCTAGGAGTTAAAATTAATCCGGTATGAAAAGTAATCCCGTATAGGGTAAACGGGGACTTAGTACTTTACCGAGAGGAATAAATTCCAACAAGAAGTATACTCACCAACGTAATTTTTAGCGATCAAGATGAAATTACTTGTTTCGTCACCAACTCCAAATGATGAATAAGAAGCATGCTTGTACTCTGTTGCAAAACTCGTCAAATCAATTTTCAAAGTGTTTGTTTCGTTTGAAGTTAAACGATGAATTTTGTTCAGACCGAGCCAAAATTCGCTATCGAATTCCCCAAAACCGTCTTTGTAATCCGTCCAAGAACGGTTAAAATCAACGGAGCCATCAAACCTTTTTTGAATGATAGTCCATCCACCGCCATCCGACGTCATGTCACATAGCACTTGGAAGGATCCTTCGCCGTCTGGATCAACGCTGAACTCTCCGTCCTGCATAACGCCGGATTTGTATAAGTCAGCGCAGCTTGCAGCTGTAACGTAATGCATTATAATTAATAAATACTGTAGGTATCAGTTTCGAAGAGAACTGCATGCTGACTACTTGCAGGAACACTAACATGCAATGAGCGAAATTTTGACTTAAAAAGTTGAGTAAAATAATGCGCCCACTGTGACGCAAATTTTTGAGCAAAATGACTCAAATTTATGAGAAAATGAAGTAAGTATAAATCTTTAGTAAAAAAATTTAGTAAATTAAATTAGTTTTTAATTTGAGTAATATGAAACTTTGCTAAAAAAAATTGAGTAAATGTGCGCATAAATACGAGCAATTTTACTCAAACTTTTGAGTCAATGTAGGTTAGGTGCATTGTTTGACATAAGTTAAATCCAAAAATCTGGTATTATTGAAACAACATTTACTCAGTCGTAAATTTTTTAGATTAAATTTCCAGGCAGGTATAAATGTGAGAAAAGCAGAGTTTATATATTTTTCATCAATGGTCTCTGTCAAGCACATGTTCATAGTAATGTTTTCACTTTTTTCGAAAAATGAGAGAGAATTGAAAGCACAATAATACTACAGATAAGGAGGGAAAGCTACTTGACAGCAGCCTTTCAGCCTTGGCTATAGAGCCTTTAAAGGACTAGAGTGTATCCTTATCCAATAAAGGACAAGAGTATATCTAGTCCTTTATTGGATAGAGTCCTTTATCAGATGGTTACATTCACGAAATCTACAGTTATACATTAGATATTATAAAAGACCTTTATATAATTCGGTCTGCAGTAAAATGAAAAAGGGCTGATATATTGGAAGTCTTTTAGAACCACACCACGACCCTTGAAATGTCGTGGCTGGAGTGACCGTTTCAATAACTGTCAAATTTCGCAAGGAATTAGATCAAGTTTAGAATAAAAACAGGGACTTATGAATTGAACAGGTCATATATTATTAGCACTTGTGAAGATGCAAGCGGGTCAACAATCTTTGTAATAATAAATCTACGTAGTTTGCAATAATAAATGCACAAACCAAAATATACGTTTGCTTCAATGAACAGAATTTGGCATGTTACATTGCACCTATTGTC
Source organism: Paramuricea clavata (assembly GCA_902702795.2). NCBI lineage: Eukaryota > Metazoa > Cnidaria > Anthozoa > Malacalcyonacea > Plexauridae > Paramuricea > Paramuricea clavata. Next base: position 6,941 of record CACRXK020011425.1, on the reverse strand, counting down.
CTTATTGAATATTGCAGCAGCGGTAACTAATAAGTCATCAGGCTGTTGCTTTAACAGAAATTAAATGCATTAATTTTAGAAATAGTTACAGGGAGTGGACATTAAAAAGTGCCCCCCCCCCCATAAAAAGGAATATCCTGTTCTTTTACACATAAGTAGTATAGAAATTCTTGACAAAAGTTATGTTTTGAACTTACATACTTGTTTAGTTTTGTGTATGTGTAATTAGTTCATGATTGAGTCGGTTTTCTTTGATACGTACCGAGGTGATTATTTTTAATAATAATCACCTTGAATATTATTTAGCTGAAAAGTTGAAGGAAAGCTCAGAAAATTGTCGTTCAAAGCAGACGAACAGACAAAACTTTGTTGGAAAACCTCCTCAACCATGAATTAAATGCGTCCTCGGGTAATTATCTGACATAAATCCCTCCGTCTCGGTGTTTATCCTATATACATAAAGAATGTGATTTCAAGTGTATAGGATTAGATAAACAGATACGTTTAGAGCTTTTACTCAAAATTCAAGATGGCGGACTTGAATCAGAAATTTACTAATATCGTTGACTATATCATACGATTTTACTTTGCATTAGTCATCCAGAAATGAACTGCCCAAAGCTTTGATTATAAATAAAGTTGGAGGAACTGACTGATGTGATGCAGTAAATTCGTATGATTTTCATGCTGTTAGACAGATTTGCACACAATCAAACTTTCACGACCGTTCGGCTTTAATACAATAAATGTAGCCAAGAAAAATAGGGTTTGCAGCAAATTGTGTGGAAATGGTTTATTGAAAGATTACAAAAAAGCTTTACCAGTACATCGTAACTTAGTAATAGCGGTTTGGGCAGCGCACCTTCGTTATTATTAAAAGTACTTACTGTTTCTCACTGAGCCATTTAGTATAATATATCCTAACGATACAACTACGCACATTAAATAATTACATTAGCTAATGCAGCTGTATGCCATTCTTCTTTTGTGACTAACTCAGTAAGAATATCAGAACAATGTAACGAGGAGAATTTGATAATATTGGCACATTTCTGATTCAAGTCTGCCATCCTGAATTTTTAGTAAAGGCTTTCTAAACATATCTATTTTTCTAACACTTGACTTGAATTTACAATTTTTATTCGCACATACATAAAACTAAACAAGTAACTTCAAAAACACACAACTTTTGTTAAGACTTTCTTTACTTATGGTGGTGACAAAGAACAGGCTATACCATCTTTTGTAGCTGGCCACTTTTTAATGTCCATCCCGTCCTGTTTGTGTTACGTTTCAAAACTTGGCACTGTTCATTACTATCCTTAACCCTAACCGTTTTCCTATGTTTAGCTCTATCTCCCTTTGCTTGACAAAAGCAGATATTTACAGTGCTTTTATCTAGCCCTCATGATCTTATTCCATACTTGTTTTATATTTTATTTCTATTTGTTCAGTTTTCTGTATATTTGTACTAATGTATTTGGTAATGTAATTTTATCTGATTTTTTGTCACGTGATCGCTTTTGTATTCACTGGTAAAAATGTAATTTTCCCGAACCATGCTAATAACTTCCCGACGAAGGGCCTTTGCTAGAAACGTCGACATTCTGCTTGATGAACAACTTGCATGTTAGTCTAAATTTTAATCTAAGTAAAGAGAAGGGAATCAAACACCACAGTTTAAAGAACATAATGAAATTAGTAAAATTGCAAAATTTGTTGTAAAGCTTGGATAATATAGTCTTGCAAAGTTTGCAAATTTTGTATTTGCTACCTACACTGGCACCGACCGTTCGAGACTAATAAATAATTGCTGCTCATATTCTCAAAAGCCTAAATTTTCAGCTTCGGTAAGACCATTCATATATTCGCCATCAATGCAATATACAAAATTCTTGACTGTAATCTTAATCCTATTAATTAATATACTAGTGAATCAAAACTTACCAGAAGTCGTTGAAGATGGTGTCATTGGCTGAATCGTGAAAGATGGTGTAACTGGCTGAATCGTGGAAGATGATGTAACTTGCTGAGTCGCGAAAGATGGTGTAACTGTCTGAATCGCGGAAGATGATGTAACTGGCCGAGTCGTGAAAGATGGTGTAACTGGCTGAGTCGTGGAAGATGATGTAACTGGTTGAGTCGTGGAAGATGATGTAACTGGTTGAGTCGTGGAAGATGATGCAACTGGCTGAGTCGCGAAAGATGGTGTAACTGTCTGAATCGCGGAAGATGATGTAACTGGCCGAGTCGTGAAAGATGGTGTAGCTGGCTGAGTCGCGGAAGATGATGTAACTGGCTGAGTCGCGGAAGATGATGTAACTGGCTGAGTCGCGGAAGATGATGTAACTGGCTGAGTCGTGGAAGATGACGCAACTGACTGAGTCGCGGAAGATGATGTACCTGGCTGAGTCGCGGAAGATGATGTAACTGGTTGAGTCGCGGAAGATGATATAACTGGCTGAGTCGCGAAGGATGATGTAACTGGCTGAGTCGCGAAGGATGATGTAACTGGTTGATTCGTGAGAGATGGTGTAACTGGCGTTGAGGTATTCTCCTACATAGAATGAAGAAAATGGGTCAAGGATAAAAAAAACTACAGTGACTATATCAGGAATTTGTTTCATTGTAATCGCCACAATCCTAATTTATTTCCTTAGTATAATATAATTTTGATTGTTCGTCATGTTAGAAAACCCCATCCGATATTTCAATCAATTTGGCTGTAGCCCGGACATCCATCGAAGTAATTTAATGTGTTTGCGACAAATTAATGAACATGGTGCTTTCCACGAAATAAATTATCGACAAAATGGCCACGACTTGTATGCCAATTGGCATTAAGATAACCTTGTTGCCATTAATATAACCATTAATATAACCTAATTTGCATTAATATACATAATATACAATGGCCTTTCATTTATTTTTAACAAGCCGCATATAAGATATTTAACTTGAAATTATGGCAACCTGAAAGTTTTCCTATGCTGTATGTCCAGTAAGCAATGTTGTTCAAGATTTATGCCCATAAGTGGAAGTTCAATCTGAGCTTCTCTCGAGTGTCATTGCTGTTTTTGAATAGTTGGAGTGTTAGTGTCGTATCTTATACAATGTGACTACTCACCCTCTAGCTATTCAAATATAGCATTGACACTCCAGAGAGGCTCAGATTGAACCTCCACTCATTGAGTGTGAGTATGAGTGAGCTTTTAAAATACAGGCGCTAGACGTTATATAAAATAAATTCTGGTCATTTAATTGACTGGTTATAATCACGTGATATTGAATAAAAATACAATTTTATTCAGCGTGCAATGCAATGCAACGCGTACTATTACACGCTCAGCCGTGCATTTTTGGACTATACGATTTGTTCCATTGAACGGGAAGGTTTAAATTAAATTTAATCATTCAAAATCCGATATGTATTGTAATCGTAGCTTATTCAACGATAATTTTCTTATCGATGAATAAGATCGATGGAATTAAGTTCGAATACATAACTCGTACGAAGCAAAATGGCGGGTGTAAAAATATCATATTCTTGCGATAGAATTAAATGACCGCCATTATTATATTATAGGTTTTCACTAAAATATGTTAAATCAGTTTTGGCACTTTTTTGTTGGATTTTAATTATATTTGAACAATGCACATGTAACTGAGATATGTATTTGTTGTGTATTTAAATAATTTAATTCACTTAAAAATGCAATCGCCCATTCGCCCTGTGCATGCAACAACATTGACAACTTACTTTAGAATGTTCTATATCAGTTTGAATCTCCCAATAATCAAAGGTTTCTGCCACGACTAGGCCATGCGGGTACGAAGATTTTGTGGCATTATTTAATTGACATTTCCTTTGTTTGTCAGTTAATGATTCGCCTCCACTTTCGTAGTTAAAAGATTTACAGCTAGGTTGAGTTTTGAAGCAGCGATATGTACACTCCGCCGCATTCTTGACTTGGTGTTCCTTAATAACATAACCATGGAGGCGATTTCCTACGCAACATAAGACGAATAAGTATGCAATTTTTCAAAAATCTGATTTAACATTTAAGGGCATATTACACGAGGCAATTCTTGATGCAATTCGCAACGAAAGTTTGACTACAGAACCATATTGTCAACAATAGCAAAAAGAGAACCGGCATCTGTAGTATTTTTGTATCGTTTGTTTGATTTCTTTTCAACTTTCATTATCATTGTTGACATTTTGAAATTCTGAAATCCACTGCCGCCACAGGTCCTGTGTAGTGGCACGTAACTTGAAATTATGTTTGTTCTATTTTTCTGTAGCGATTACCGCTTTATCGGCAAATATCGCTGTAGAATTTCCCTATCTTTCCTTTATATACGTCAATTTGTAGCAAAGGATACACCTTTCGTTAAATTCTTTGCACAAAAGTTGCAGAATTTTTATTTTAGTACGTCAAACGATGGTAGTTGATAATCTTAAATTTGTTTAATATGAGCACACTGGGAGCGGCGCTTTAAAACTGATTTATCAGCAAACATCGCTATAAGATCTAAATTTCGCAACTTTTATGCAAATAATCTAAGCAAAGGTGTATCCATTTGTGTTACATCTGATACTTATACAAGCTTTTAGCAATTTTATTCATTAAAAATAGCTTTAAAGAATACCTCTAGACACTGTAACAAAACTATGTGGCTTCTTTGTGCTTGGCGAAACGGCAACTTCGTTTAGTAATAGAATGTGCTCGTTTGTAACCAGAACGAAAGTGTCGGGAGGTGAATAGTACAAGGATATTCGGAGCTCAGGGCAACTAATCAAATTGTGCGAAAAGTACTATCCTTCTTCCGCGTATATATACTAACTTGTTATTCCGAAGAAGGTGTGCATAAATACGTTACACATTCTATTAAAACTGTATTAGGCTAATACTGTAAGTTTAACTATATTGTGCGGACTATTTTTTTCGGCATAATATCATTTTTATAGGGAACTTATACGGATGCGACGTTTGAGCCAAGGCGTAGATCGTGCCCGTAGGCGCTTTCCGTCAACACGGCCAGACCGGTCAGACCACCGGTCAAATTGATGAATGGAACTCAAAACGTTTGCGCTTCGGACCTATCTGACCAGAAAATGTGGATAACATTAAAAAAGGTCCAATTTCGCTAGATGTTTCAGAAACACAAACCAGATCTTTCCATTGATACATGCAGAGACAAAATTTCGGGTCTGACCGGTGAGGCCATTAAATGGAAAGCGCCCCGTGTTTATGGCGAAAACCGTGTCATTAATTATGGCGGGAACCAGCTGCCGCAGCAGGGAATGCTGAGTCGATAATTAATGTCAAATCACTTTCTTAATAAATTATCTAATTTGCATTATAAACGAAAGCTCAATGTCACGAAGATAAGAATAGGTCACAAAAAAACTGAAAAATATGTTTTACTATCGCTTTCACAAATTTTCGAATTAAATTTGCGATGCTAAACGTTTACAAATAGGCAACCAGTATTTGTTCAAGTATCTAAAAATGGAAAGAGCAGTGAAAGGTGGACTGAAAAGTTATTTCGTCCAATCGTTATAATCGGATGATATTTGGCCATATTTATGCATTAATTGATTGTACTGACTGAAAAAAATGTCATGACAGCTAAATGACTGCTGTTTAGTATGTAATAGGTTAATTTATAAACTTAATACCTAAATGAACCTTAACACTTTATAACTTAAGGTAATTCCGCAGTAATTGTTCCCGAAATGAGAATGTGCTGAAACTTCCCAGGCATGAAGTTTATGATATACTTAAAGTAAAATCACACAAAAAAGTCGGGGTCACCGAACTCGTTAAGAAGATATGACAATCACAATATACAACCTTTACCCCAATACGGCGCCATCTTGACGCTCATTACGAGTAACAGCAAAATCACAACAGCCCGATATTTACTGACGTTTTTAGCACGGATTTTGCTTTAGTAAACCTATCTTGTAATTATTTTTAAAAAAATTGTGTTTTGAGCAAAATGAAACAACTAACGTGTACAATTCTGATCCACAAATGTCTTTTCCACATTTCTTTACATATTTTTCTTTGAGAACATGCATTGATAAAGGATTTTTTTTCAAGATCCAGAAATGATTTTTCTTTTAATTGCGGATATGAAATGTAAAATGCATTAAAGAAATTAATTATCAGTTAAAAAACGGGGGTCACCGATCTTTTTAGGGAATTGTGGCATTAAAACGTGAAAAACAAGTAAATAAATATACTACAGACACAGTGAACCCTAGCTACACTTTTGTATGCCTTTTTTTGAAAACATTGATTTTAACGTAATTCTTTGCATGAATGTAACCAAAGATGTTTTGAAGTAACATAAAATTGTCATAAAATTATATTTTTTTAAACGGTACGTATAATGGATGAAATTATAAGTTATAAGATGTGCGCAGTAAAAGTGCGCAATGCAAAACTGCGGAATTATCTTAATTCCCTATAACACAAGATATATGTCAAAGTTGGATTATACCTTTCCTGATGCATCTGCATGCAGAGTATGTATAACAGTATAAGGCCCAGTTACTTTCGATATCAGCTGTACGTTTTGGTTTTCGTTTGGATTGTTGCCCGTATCTGTTGTTCTGCGCCTGAACAACTGTATGGTACTACTGAACCAAGCAACCTACTACAAGACCAACTTTATATCCCATATTTCCCATACCTCTTTATTTTGTACATGAACTAATTATGTATACTTAGTCCTCTTTTGACTTCCAATGAATTAGTTAATCTGGCACGAAATGAAAAGTAATACGAATTCCCATGTAACTATAGGGCCTAAGAAATTACTTCTCGGGGTATAACTACAATCTTGGCTAAAAGCTCGTTGAACGACAAAACAAATTCGCAACTTAATTTTTAATATACTTGGGTTTTAAAATCGTGTTACACCTC
>CACRXK020011424.1:0-16351 GCA_902702795.2 Paramuricea clavata | reverse complement strand
TATTGCATATTTTCCACAACATTGACCGTAATATGCCATATCAAAATATCAAAACCAAGTTTATTTTTTAGCATCACCAAGCTTCCTTTTGTGTTCATTCATCCAGTCATTTAGGTTTTTGAAATTTATATTATGTAGTACATTGCGATCAAACTTGGGAAACTTGTCATACTCCCTGCCTTCTGTGAAACAGAACACTTCACCTTTTATGTGGAACTGGTTGACAAGTTCTTTAAAGTCAGACTCCCACTTCGCAATTACATGATGACCTGATGGCTGATGTCTGCCTACTTCCTCATCTACGGACTGAAGAAACTTCTCAATACGCACAAGTGAATGACTGGCACGTGCTGCAGTAACTTCGTTAAGGTTAGGACCGAGGTTTCTCAACATCTCCTTGAGTATGTGATTTAGATGCTCTAGCCTGAGATCAAGGGATATATTCTTTCCCTTTTGTCCTTTTACATTAACAGTTCTGTTCCACATGAGACGATGTGCTTCTTGCGGTGTACAGAGTGCATATATGTTAGCTTGTAGCTGTAAACCTGCAAATGCATACTTATTGTGATTATATGCTTTGAACAGCAATGTCATGTATTTCCAGCACTTAATAATCCGTTGTCCATCCCCTTCTCTTACTGCATCATCAAAATTCCGTACAAACCCCATGCTAAGTCTAACACATGCATAGTTATATATGTAATCAGACTTGTCAGTACTTTTATTCTTTTCAGTTTCTTCACTCGTATCAGTTGAAGACTCGTCTTTGTGAACATAGTCATGCTTCTTTGTTTCATGATTTTCCATTGCTTTCTTGTAGCGATATTCCTTGTTGCAAACTCTGCAATTGTAAATATCTCTGGACTTGGGTTGATTATGCTGCTGCACTCCTTCTACCATACTATGAAATATTTCAGACTCTTTGTTCATTACATACTTTAATACCATACTTTTCACATGCCTATGATACCATAACCGCTTTTCATCATCACTGCCATTCAATATGTGTGGGGGGATGACCTCATCAACTGGCATATCAAGAGAGCTTATGCCAAAATATGTCATAGCACAAGCAGTTATAATGGCATCGGTTTCCATGTTAATAAAATTTTTACATTGATTTAAATTGTCAAGCACATTAGTAGTTCTAGCGTTGCTGTTGTTGACAACATTCATGTTGGAACACATTGTAGCCACATCAACAGATGAGTTCCCTTTATACAGTATGTCATACAGGATCTAATATGTCAAGAACAATATTATGATTAGAAAAGAATTAAATTACAACAGGCAATTACAGCTTTTAATTGTGCATGCAGGGGGGGGAGTAAGGTATCGTATTGCTGATTATGCTAAAAAAATAAGAATGGTGGCCTTTTAAAAACACAGAGTGATAGCTTATACTTGTAAATTGTTGAAATATTTCAGTCGTTTCAGCAGTTTTTACTTAACTTTTTTAGCAAAATTATCAAACTGATACCTTACTTCCTGTCACCTCCTGCATGCATAAATTAAAAGCTGGAATTAAGTTGCAATGTGCCCTGATGCACCTTACTTTCATATTTTACTCAGCCTAGGGGAGAGGCTGCAACTCTCAATGGGTTAATTAAATTTTAACCCATTGAGTCACATTGCACCCCGATGCACCCTACTTTTAGTATTTTACTCTGTTTAACGCCAGACGATTTTACTCGTCAAGGGGAGAGCGCTGGCGCTTAATGGGTTAAAATACAAATACCTTATATCCCACTTGTGCAGAATTATATGCATATTTTAATTAAGTAATACTTACAATACAAGTGGCCACATTGTATCGGATATAGTATGAGGTGTCCCACAAGAACATGAAGAAATTGTATTGCATTTACAACTATTAATTAACCAATTAAAATCCAAGACTCTCGCCTTCATGATCAGTAAAATTGTCTGGCGTTAGACAGAGCAAAATAATAAAGTAAAGTGCATGTGGCCACATATATATTGATATAATAAACAAACCTGATATATCAATCTCGAAGCATGCCAATCTTCAACTTTGGGCATTATACCTTCCAGTCTCTCAATGCCATTATCTCCATCACTCCGGGCTAGTTTTGCATTGCGACTTCTTTCCTCTGTTAATTGATCCCCTCCAAAAAATATTCGATCTTGAATAGTGACAGGATTATTGTGAGGATCATCATCATCATCATCATCATCATCATCAACATCAACATTAGGCTGAACTGGAACATAACTTGACTGTATATGATCCAAAATGTCTATCATTTGATCTGTACAGTTTTCGTTCTTGAACAACAAGCCAAGCGGGTTCTACAAAATAATTAAAGTGCATATGGGGATCTGTGTCCATATATTGCTTTCAACGAAATACAATGCAATTGGCAATTTATTAGTTTGCATAAACATTGTGGTAAGTTTAAGCTAATTTTGAACTAAAACAAACGTTTGTTGTAGTGAGTAAAATAACTGTTATTTTGTTATTTTACAATCAATGTCTAAACATACTTTTGAGTGATGCAATAAAAAATGTTTAATTAAAATACCTCTTCTGATTTTGTTTTCATCATTTCATTATATTCATGTGGAATATGCTTAACCACAAATTTCTTGAATGGTCTGAAAGCAGGCATGTTACCAACAAGTACTCTTTCACACAAGACAACAAATTCATCAAGTAATTTGTCACTGTCATCAGCAGAAGGTAGAAATTCTGTATTGCTGACATCCTTAATGGGTCGCAGTGGCTTGCTGTTACAAAGATGTGAGCCATTAACACGTTCTCTCACAACATTTAGGTTGAACCAATGAATACTCTTGTTTTGATGTTGTGAACCTATATGTTTTGCTTTTACAAATATGTCAACGTTATCACCAATTATTTGGTACAATGATATGGGAGACATATCATCTATCAATTTGGAAATTGCCACACTGTATGTAACATGCAGACTCTGTGCATATTTTGATGTATTCTGTAACAATTCTTCAAATAGATTGTTATCAAATACTTTCCCACACATAACCTCCACAACAGACTTTAAGTAAGCAAAATCTACAGATCCAGTTTGTTGTTCCAAGGAATGAATTGCCTTCTGTACTATGTTTGCCATGTGTTGTTTCTTTCCACAATCTTCTGTCTCTCTTTTCCATTGTAGAACACGTTTGTCATGACCTTTACACATGCTGTCAATCTTTGTTAGTACACTCTTATGAGACATAGCCAATCCCAATTTGTGCATTCTATCATGGCACTATATATAAAGAGATTAAATGTAACTGAAGTAATAAGATGTGGTTGCCTTTAGCATAGACAGATTTTCCAGGGGGGAACACCCCCCCCCATAAACACTTTGCAACCCCCCCAAAAAAAAACTTTTCCACACCACCTACAGAAATTTGCACACCCCATAAATTTAACTGCTCATTGGATTAAATGACAGTATAGAGTAAATGAAATATTACAATTTTGAAGTATTAGACTATAAAAACAAAGGATTTGAACCAAATAAGACCAAAAATCTCTTGTATGTCCCCTCCCCCCTTTACCACATTAGCAACTGTGCTCTCAGACCCCTGCTGCAGATTGTTTAGCAGTGCTACACAATCCATTGTTCTATCCCACTAAATGCTTGCCCCCCACCCAATTTTTGGCCTCCCCCCCTTCTGAGTAAAATCTGAAAGTCTGTCGTTGCCCTATAGGCTATAAATTATGGAAGGTTGTCTTGTTGGAAGAATATTATATCAGAGCCAAGGTCTGTTAGGGAAAAACAACAACATTTTACAATTACATATAAAATCGTTATGGAATGTCACGATAGGAATGCAAATTTTTGCCCAAATAATTCGATTGACCAAAGCAATGCATGGCATGACGGCAACACGTATACTGAGACTTAATATATTACAACAATGTTGGGGCTTTGTTTTTGAATTAATACATATTACCTCCGTTTTGGTACCTCCATTCCATAACATTACCCCAGTTCGGTATGCCTGAGCAGACATTTGTTGATTTCTGTGCTTCAGCAATACGGAAGAGGCTACAGACAGAGCTTGATGAGGCCTTTTACTTATCTTTACATTTCCCTCTTTCAACAATTTCTCTTTCTCAGGGGAGACAGCACACGACCTGAGACAACGATACAATATTGGACATCTCTCTTGCAACTCTAGTTCATGCCTTTGCGCTGAAAATGTCTGCAAGTCATCCGGGGAAATTTTCCTTAACAGGGAAGGCGTAGTTGTTTTACATATCTCAACTGTTTCCTTATTAATTTCCTCTTGAAATTTCTTTAGAAGTATTTCTCTAAACTCCTCCCTTTTCCAGATGGCGTTTATTGCTGTAGAATGTTTGGCAACTGTTAAGTTAACAATTATTTGTTTGATTCTCAAGTCGTGGATTATTTTTTTCTTTAAGAGATTTGGCCATTGTATGAAAACCTGCAAGGAAAAACGTGACTTTTATTACGAACATGCCTATATACAATATGTTTTAATAACTAAAATTCCTATAAATCATACTGGTATAAACTTATCAACAGATCAAATGCTACTATTCTACCTCAACTTTCGTTGTGGGATTTTCTTGCTCATTTTGAAGACGATTGTCGGCTGAAACTGTTCCGCTCATTTCTTTCAAATGACCAGCAGTAATGTTATTTGCAAGCACAGGCAGGAGCAGTGCCGTAGCAAGCTCGATAATTGGGGGGGCTGATATTCATATATTCGTGTTCTGCGTTATTAATTTCTTTTGAAATCGATTGTTTTTATGGTCTGTGAACACGAATATATGCATATCAGCCCCCCCAATTATCGAGCTTGCTACGGCACTGAGGAGAGACCTCCTTGCTGGCGATCTACATGTTGATTCCAACTTGTTGTTTATATTATTTAACGGCGAGGATGTAGTACATAATCTCTTTGTTGTTCCATTCGAACCAACTCCCAAAGCTGGCGATTGTCGACACCTCTTCTCGCGAACTCGAATACTTTCGTTTTCGGAATAAGCCGTAACAAAATCATCCAGCTCTTTCTGGAACTTTTCGAATTTTTGAATCTTTCGAAAACATCCTTGACACACCATAGAAGACAAATGGTTCTCTTGAACAACATCGCGTTTCAGCAATCTTGACAGTCGACGCTGTAAATCATGCTTAAATCCCGAAAATATGTTGTAATGACCACGACCAGCAATCTTGAAATTTATGCCGCACAATCGGCAAATCTCCTTAAGATTAACGGTTGATACAGGATAAGCTTTTGTGGGAGTATGCTTTGAAGTAGACATAAACAATGTTTTATTGACACATTTTCTTGCGAGAAGTGAAAGCAGTGCACCTAGTCAGGCAAAAGAAGGCGGCAAAACCCTGTCTAGACGGCCTGGCGTCAAGGATAATGATTGGCTAATATTTTTAGAATACGATGCATTATGCATTTTTTGCATTCCTTATCCGAACCAGGAATCGCTAACAAATTCACCAGAGGTTTTTCCTCTTTCTTCGCGAGTTTTCTCCTTTCTCTTCGCGCGTTTTCTCGCAGTTCGCGTTCGCCAAACCTAAAAACCTCTGGTTCCAGGGTATACTAGCATTCAAGGTAATGCCAATGCAAGAATGATATAAGTATAAATCATGCAAATTTGGGTATGCACAAGTCGATGGTAGCTCGATGCTGAACTGAAATGTAGTGCACAACCCCACAAAAAAGCCTAAATTACAGCCAATTGGTAAGTAGTAGCAAGTAGCAAGACTAGCAGTTTATAATATTTGTGAAGGATACAATACAGCTTGTTTATACTGTATATAAATCTAGTGCTAACTGCTCTTTATGAAACAAAGCAAACTACAGATTGCATGAGCAGCATGCTGTTTAAACTAATAAACTGGCACTAAAAACAAAAGCCAGTGCCTGAAACTAGAAAGAAAAGGTATGTACACAATGTATAAATAACCATGTACAACGTTTTTTATATCTGCTCCAGATATATTGGTGTAAATATAAAATATAAGTGTTTGACAAATACATATTTATACCTCGATTTTATACGCATATCGGCCCCTGACTTTGCCCATCGAAAATTAGTCGAATAAAAGGTAAAAAATCTTACCAAAATCTTACACAAATCTTACCTTTCAGAAGAAATATTCTTCCTTTTAAAGTCTTTACAGCGAATTTTTGCATCCACAAGTGGAGAAAAACGGCATGATTTTGTCTTGAAAAGATAAAATATTTGTGCAAAAACAGGGGGGCGAAGGTCTTTGTCGGATGCTTAGGATCGCGGTTGGTCAGTGGTAATTGCCATGAGCCGGAGGAACCATATGGCGTCAGCAAACCTGAAAATCCGCCATGTTTTTGCGGACACTTTTTTGACTGACGAGAGATAGGAGCACCTCCTCCAGTAATATTATAGCTCAGTGGCCAAAATCCTGCCCGCTGCAAATCAGGCCCCCCATAAATTTGAGGGCCTGCCACGCAGGCTAACAAAACTACGGCATCCAGTTCACAGTTTGATTATCATAGCGATAGATAAAAGCTTTGAAAATTCAATTGAAAACATTTTAAACCACCCGTATTTGTATAGAATATATGTTAGTTGTATTAACATTGAACTTCTTTATGTTTGAACCCAAATTTGTACTTGTTTTGCGTTTGACAAGGCTGTCAAGCTCGCGACGAGTGGCTTTTATACCTCAGTCAAGCATGACTACAGATTTAGCGTGTCAAATATCTTCTTGTTTGTGTCAAGATTATAATATTCTCAAACGAGATATTCTATACACTGGAAACGTAGAGTACATTTTACTTTGTCTTTCTCTCAAGCAAAAAAAAGTATAAAGATTAAACAGGCATTCAAAAATATACAACAACCACGAACATCTCGTAATATTTCTTCGGGGAAATCTTCAAGTTTCAATGGAAATCTGGCGCATGCGCAACAGCTGGGAAATTTGTTGCGCATGCGCCAGATTTCCATTGAAACTTGAAGATTTCCCCGAAGAAATATTACGAGATGTTCGTGGTTGTTGTATATTTTTGAATGCCTGTTTAATCTTTATACTTTTTTTGCTTGAGACAAAGACAAAGTAAAATGTACTCTACGTTTCCAGTGTATAGAATATCTCGTTTGAACAGCAATAGAATATTATAATCTTGACACAAACAAGAAGACATTTGACACGCTAAATCTGCAGTCATGCCTGAGGTATAAAAGCCAATCGTCGCGAGCTTGACAGCCTTGTCAAACGCAAAACAAGTACAAATTTGGGTTCAAACAGAAAGAAGTTCAATGTTAATACAACTAACATATATACTATACAAATACGGGTGGTTTAAAATGTTTTCAATTGAATTTTCAAAGCTTTTATCTATCGCTATGATAATCAAACTGTGAAAATGCCGCAGTTTTGTTGACGCTTGCGAATGCAAAATAACTTCCCGTAAACAGAGCATTTCTACACAAAACTCTCGCTTAGTCTTCTGATGCACTTGTACGTTCGGTTCTACTAGTTAAACAAGGAAAATATTCAAGAAACACTGGTAAATTATCGTTGTCAAAAAACATTTCAGTGCTGAGGCAGTACAAGGTCTCAAGGGCAAGGTCAAGTTGTCGATTTCATTACATTTTACAGTACTTCGAATGTTTTCGAACTCTTGCTTCATACAAGAGCAGTAAACGCACGCATTTCAAAGCGAAATTAGACGCAAAGGGGCAATTTTTCAACAAAATTCATTGTTAAATTATGTTTCCTATGTGCCTTGGGAGCAAAAAAATATGATTTTAAATTTGGAGGAATCGGTAAATTTTTTTGCAATTTGGCCTGGTATTGCACCCTACCTATGTAATGACTGTGCTGTAAAAGTAATCAAATATACTATTTTGAATTTCCCTTCATTGAAAGGATCTACTTTGTGGACTAAACTAAATTTTAATCAGCATACAAGGCTGCAAACAACAGCCAAGAATTAGCTGGGTAGTTTGCAAACTTTAAAAATAATTGGACCTCAAACTTTGATCCCCAAAAGTAAACAAATGGCCAATACTGCGAACATAATCCAAGTTTTGACCACTAGGGGCAATTTTTAGATGTAAAAAAACTTGTTTAAATTACATATCAAACAAAGGCAAAACAAAATTTGGTATTAATTTTTTGGAGGAAACGTCAAGGTTTTTTGCTATCCGCGCACGCTTCTACACCCCCTCCCCCAGGATCTTCTCTATCAGAAAACAGTTTTCTGCAGAAACTATGCTTTTTTATCGGGAAAATTTTTACTTTTCTCAAAAAAATACTTTATAAACACGGAAACCTTAAATATTTAAACAATTTCCATACCTTTTTGGGATTGCAAAAAGCAAAATTTGATTCATAATCACACTTTTTAAAATATATGTGACAAAGTTGCTTCGAAATCACTATCACGCAGTAGCATGTTTATTTACCCTCATCCTTTTGACTGAATAAAGTTTATCTTTTTGAAAAGCTATTTGTTTTATAGCTCTTGGTTAGCAGTTTACGTTTATGTCGATTTTGGCACCCATGAGGCCAACAAGTTATGGTAATCCGCGAATGAAAACTGATATTCGAAGAGCACAAAAGCCAACTCCTAGCTATGTAACTTTATCGCCTGAATTTTGAATCAATCCACAATTAAATTTCTGGTAATGTAGATGCTTTCCATACTTGAGATGTTAGTGAAGTTTTTCCAACAATTTAATTTCCTTGATCGCCGTCTTAAAAATGCAAAATCATCAGTTGAAATTTCACTCGTGTTGTTTTTTCAAATTTTCGAATTTTTGTAAAATATCGCGTGCGCCAGCAATTTCTCTGCCCAGCGACAACAAATTTCCCAGCTGTTGAAACAGGGTGGACTTTCGTCGACGCTGCATGAAAATAGTGCGGGCTCGTGAGCTTTTTCCTGCAAATTTTGCTTTTCGATGTTTTGCTTACAATTTCTAAGGATGTTGAAGTTTACAGCATTGTGATTCACTGGTTTTTGAAAGCATCGGGGTTTTTTTCGTTGGAACTTGCAGGCTAACTCTTCAACAACCTAATGACTGTTTTTAAAGCAAAGCAATTGAAAGGAAAACTTATATTTTCATACGAAGAAGATGAGTGGCGATATTTATGTTGTACTGTTTTGAGCAGATGCTTCGAAGAACATGATATGATCGGACCTTGTATCTTAAAAGTGTACTTGGAACAGCCGAACAAAGTGGTAAATTGTGTTACCCGGTGTGTTGGGCATCATAATTCACAGGAATAGTACACAGTGGCGTTTAAACTGGCTATGAAATATCGTGAATACTTCGTCGAGTTCTCTACCGCCATGTGACCTGTAGTTTAATGTGGCACGCGTCTTTGAAAGGGCTTTACTTGACTTTAATCGACGTGTAAGGTATAACTTAGGTAAGCCAACATTTCTTTGTAATGCAAGCTACATTTTCATATCTTTAATGTGTGAATATTTTTAATTTTGTAAAAAATAAGCGCAATATGTTGTTGGAGAAAGTATCGAGTGCTTCATAATAACGCTCAGATCTTGTATACAGATAATCGTATTTTATTCAAAATCTACCCTTTATCACCACTTTTTTTATTCTTTTATGTTAAAGTATACATAATCCTTGACTTAAAAACACGATGATCTACTCGAGGAAAATTGGGCAAAGGGGCGATCTTTGCAGAGAAACTTGACCGTTCGGTGAAATTGGTAGTTCAGAGACCCTATATTTTCATTGTAGTATTTCGTGTGGCAATTTGTTGGCCGATTTCTAGTTATATTGTAGAACGGGTTCCTAGTGAATTAAATTAATTGTCTATCCTCTACAGAGTAGTAATAAGCGCGACTCCTTTTTGTTGACGGATGTTGAATTCATTTTAGACTTTTGTTCATAAACAACAACTACACTACCGAGTACTAAATCACTGTTTGCAAAGAAATGAGCCTATATCACCACAAAAATTCAAGCTTATTTTTAGAGTCAAATAGTTTCTCCATCGATAAAAGTAGTTTTTATGGAGTGAAAAATAGGGCAAGTACGAATTTAAAGAAGGTCAATTTGCACTTGTATATCTCACTTCGAAAAGGATATACATATTAAAAACAGGTATATTTGCACTGCGAAATTAAACTGCTGCAACAAAGTTTTTATTTCTACTTTCACGTTCTTATTCCAAAGCAAACACTTCTAAGTTGGAAATGCCTAAAATTGTGAGCGTAGAAACACTAAAGAAACAAGAAAACGACTTCATAACACGAGTAGTTTTGGCAAATTTGATGTTTGTTTTTATAATTCAGTCACGCGATTAACCCGCGCTCACGTGCACTCCACGCTTACGTTTCTCGCGCATGCGTAGACGGAAGTCCACCCTGTTCAGCAGCTGGGAAATTTGTTGTCGCTGTGCAGAGAAATTGCAGGCGCACGCGATATTTTACAAAAATTCGAAAATTTGAAAAAACAACACGAGTGAAATTTCAACTGATGATTTTGCATTTTTAAGACGGCGATCAAGGAAATTAAATTGTAGGAAAAACTTCACTAACATCTCAAGTATGGAAAGCATCTACATTATCAGCATTTTAATTTTGGATTGATTCAAAATTCAGGCGATAAAGTTACATAGCTAGGAGTTGGCTTTTGTGCTCTTCGAATGTCCATTTTCATTCGCGGATTACCACAATTTGTTGGTCTCATGGGTGCCAAAATCGACATAAACGTAAACCGGTAACCAAGAGCTATAAAACAAATAGTTTTTCAAAACGATAAACTTTATTCAGTCAAAAGGATGAGGGTAAATAAACATGCTACTGCGTGATGGTGATTTTGAAGCAACTTTATCACATATATTTTAAAAAGTGGGATAATGAATCAAATTTTGCTTTTTTCAATCCCAAAAAGGTATGAAAATTATTTAAATATTTAAGGTTTCCGTGTTTATAATGTATTTTTTGAGAAAAGTAAACATTTTTCCGATAAAAAGCATAGTTTCTGCAGAAAACTGTTTTTTGAGGTAGAATATCCTGGGAGAGGGGGTGTAGAAGTGTGGGCGGATAGCAAAAAACTTTGACGATTTCACCAAAAATTTAATACCAAATTTTGTTTTGCCTTAGTTTGATATGTAATTTAAACAAGTTTTTTTACATCTAAAAATTGCCCCTCGTGATCAAAACTTGGATTATGTTCCCAGTATTGTCTATTTGTTTACTTCTGGAGATCAAAGTTTGAGGTCCAATTATTTTTAAAGTTTGCAAACTACCCAGCTAATTCTTGGCTGTTGTTTGCAGCCTTGTATGCTGATTAAAATTTAGTTTAGTCCACAATAGTAGATCCTTTCAATGAAAGGAAATTAAAAATAGTATATTTGATTACTTTTACAGCACAGTTAGTACATAGGTAGGGTGCAATACCAGGCCAAATTGCAAAAAAATTTACCGAAATCTCCAAATTTAAAATCATATTTTTTTGCTCCCAAGGCACATAGGAAACATAATTTAACAATGAATTTTGCTGAAAAATTGCCCCTTTGCGTCTAATTTCGCTTTGAAATGCGTGCGTTTACTGCTCTTGTATGAGATAAGAGTTCGAAAACATTCGAACTACTGAAAATGTAATGAAATCGACAACTTGACCTTGCCCTTGGCCTTAAGTCCTTGTACTGCCTCAGCACTGAAATGTTTTTATAACAACGATAATTTACCAAGTTTCTTGGATATTTTCCTTGTTTAACTAGTAGAACCGAACATACAAGTACATTAGAAGACTAAGCGAGAGTTTTGTGTAGAAATGCTCTGTTTACGGGATGTTATTCTGCATTCGCAAGCGTCAACAAAAGCCGGCATTTTCACAGTTTGATTATCATGTCGATAGATAAACGCTTTAAAAATTCAATTGAAAACATTTTAAACCACCCGTATTTCTATAGAATATATGTTAGTGGTATTAACATTGAACGTCTTTCTGTTTGAACCCAAATTCGTCCTTGTTTTGCTTTTGACAAGGCAGTCAAGCTTGCGACGATTGGCAGGCATGACTGCAGAATTAGCGTGTCAAATGTCTTCTTGTTTGTGTCAAGTTTATAATATTCTATTGCTGTTCAAACACAAACGAGATATTCTATACACTGGAAACGTAGAGTACATTTTACTTTGTCTCGAGCAAAAAATTATAAACATTAAACAGGCATTCAAAAATATACAACAACCACGAACATCTCGTTATTTCTTCGGGGAAATCTTCAAGTTTCAATGGAAATCTGGCGCATGCGCACAAATTTCCCAGCTGCTGCATAATCGTCTCATTTAGCCCCACCGTCTCGTTTTGCCCCGACTTACGCTATTAACATCTAGCTCTTTTCTATTATTGTGAGCATTAATTATTATCTTAGCATTGGAAAAAAAAAATGATTTGGGTTCATTTTTTGTTCTTCGAAAAGCCAAATATTTTACATTTTAATGATAATGCACAACAAGTTTGCACGTAATAATATAAACGCTTACTCAAAAACTTATATTTTGCGGCATGATTCAGTTGCGATGCATGAATAATCAGGAAATTACGATTAATCTAAGGTTTGCCGTCATTTTGGACTGAATGTTGGCAAAGGCTTCTTGACTTTCATCGACTTTGCACGTCAGAAGAATCAGAGAGCGTCGGCACACGCAGTAATGATAAATTATTTCTGCCGCGAGCCCTCTATCAACTCCTAATCATGCAGATTAATGTAGGCCAGCATTTTACAAAATCTATAGTGCGTAGTATGTACGTTACAAAATGGGTAAAGTTATTGGCGCATTTGACACTGACCGTGCGAAATTTGACTCCCACTACAATAAAAATAGAGCAACCCCACCTCCTCCCCCCATTCAATGTTGTGTGTAGTGTGTTAGACGTGCAAGGTGTTACCCAACATTGAATGGAGGGTAGGAGGTCTGAACATGAAATTCCGAACAGAATGAGCAAGTATGTACATGTCAATAAGAAATGATTTTTCTATTTTGACTATACGTCAAGTATTTCTGACCAGGATTTTAGCATGTGTATGGAAAATATAGCTTAAAAATATAAAAAATACCATGAAAAATCTCCTTGCACAAGGAACACTCATGGGAGTGGAACACTCATGGGAGTGGAACACTCATGGGAGTGGAACACTCATGGAAGTGGAACACTCATGGGAGTCGCCGAGTCGAGGCTTAAGAAACAGGAGTTTGGAATATATCTGGTGTCTGTTCCCCTTCATCATGAATAGACAATCGAGAGGAATTGGAGGCACGGACGATTTACTTTCGATTGTCTATGCCTTCATCCTTAAAGCCCAATCAACCAACCACTAGTGCTTCCACGTGCATTTGCTTTTTCCATTTGTTTTTTTTTTTCATTTAGATCCAAACAAGAAGTCCAGCAAGTTTTCAAAGTTCGGATTGAGGTAACATTAAGAAAGTAATCTTACTTCAAAAGTTTGCTTTCAGTGCATAAAAGTATAGAATTCCATGATACGCGATCATCGTATTGTAGATTAGGATAAAAGACTATTATAAATAATACGTGTTTGCTCATCCATGCCAACCCCTCACAAAAAGCCTTTGTTCGAAATGTTCAAATGTTTTAACCATTTTCTATATATAGTAGCTACAGGCGGAAAAAAATTCCATGCATGCAATGCAGACTTTAGAATGGGGGAATGTTTATTAACTACTTTTTAACTACCCGTTTCGCGGTTAAATTGTAGCATTAAATTCTGATTGGTTAACTTTCCGACGTACTATGTATCGGTTGTTTTTATACAACCGGTCCCTAAGTAACAGTTGGGGAATATACGAGTTTGAAAATTTCAAAATAATGAACACACGAATTATTTTATGATCGAAAGGAATAAAAAATGTTGAATACAAATAAAATTACGATCAAAAATATTTTGTTAATCTGTTAATCTGTTAATCTTTCATTTAAATGATTCTTCTCTATTGGTATATATATATATATATATATATATATATATATATATATATATATATATATATATATATATATATATATATATATATATATATATATATATATATATATAATTGCATACAATGAACATTTACTACAACAACTCTTTCTTTCCAAACAGCTTTAAAAATGTTTATCACCATATCTGTGACTCCCTGTGACTGCTGTGAGCATATATTCAGTGTTGATTTTTTGATTTACTTACTTGCTGTAATAATCTTTTTATTCCAGCAAAATCTGAAGCTTCAGGAGCTCTTGCTTCAAATTCAACTTGAATTTCCTAAATTTGTTGTTACAAATTAAAGATATAAACAAACACCGCTTAACACCACGTGCAAAAGTGCAGCCGAATACTGATTCGAATATGTACAGCATACAAAGTCAAATATCTCTTAATACACGCGATTTATTACATTTCTTACCAGTTCAGGATCGATATCTGATTCAGAATTACCGCTTTCTTCATCGCTTGAAGAACTTTCGTCGCTATCTTGTTGAATAATTTCGTCTTTTCGCTTCTTCTTAGACGAAATGGAAGCCATTTTGTTTTAACTAATGCTGTGGTCTCACCCCTCCTGAAAATTGGGACTAGCTAACAGTCGTGGGTCGTGGGTAGAATGTCGTGGGTCGTGGGTAAAAAGTCGTGGGTCGTGGGTAAAAAGTCGTGAGTCGTGGGTAAAAAGGCGTGGGTCGTGGGTAAAAAGGCGTGGGTCGTGGGTAAAAAGGCGTGGGTCGTGGGTAAAAAGGCGTGGGTCGTGGGTAAAAAGGCGTGGGTCCCGAATACAAAGTCGTGAGTTCCAAGCAAAGTATTTCCATACATTTACCTTTCTACCTTTCTTTGGAATGCGTGTTTTTTTTTCTTCTGAGGCTTTCCCAAACTATGCCCAAATATGCATAGTCTTAGAGCGCGTTAAGGCCGGGTTTTTGATATCGGCAGATCGGTTTAAAAATATTATAACCAAGTGTGGATGAAACAGTTCAACTTCACGCCCCATATAGCTCAAATATTTGGACGTTATAATCTTATAGACAGATAAATTAGTTACTGCAATTCTTCAATAAGAATATGGCTCAAGGCCACATGTACGAAAGCTGAGTAGCACTGTCCACTCGATATTATAGTCAAATTTTTATAACCGGCAATGGCATCGTATGTTTTCAGAGCTATATATGGAACTGCGGAGTATAGCTAACCATTTAATTAATGAAATAATATGACATTTGACTTATATATGGTCTTCATGTATATACTATACAAAGAATTCGAAGATCGCCGGTCTGCAAAATAGTGATGCATCGATATCCATATCGGTAATTTTGTTGTTGATATTACCGACATCGTCGTAAACATTACAAGAAAATATATCTCTAGACCAACCAATGTTGCTGTTATTTAAAACTGCTGAAGTCTATCCTAAACGATTTCTGAAATATCGCAAACTACAATTAAACGGAACAAACCTTGCATGTAAACAATGCTACTCGGGCTGTTATTAAATAAGCGCTGTGAAATTTCCAAATTCCAACTTGCCATCGACTTCCCTGAAACTTGATGCTCAAGAAATATGTAGAAGTATACCTCTCTGTTATCAAACCTACGGTAAAATAATCCGACAAAAGCCTACTGAAAGATAAGTCAAAGCATGAATGTTACAAATACTGTATGTGTCACTATGTGACTGAATATTTGTAACTTATATGTTTGACATTAGAAAATACAAATCACATAATAAATTTGACACTAGATTCACTACTGCAACATCATGGTTAGATACTAAGTATGTATTTAATTAAGTGAAATCTCTCAAATGCTTTCTTTTATTTTTCCCTAGTAAATTAACAGACATTGCATTAAATTAACACTGTCCAAGTGGAAATTTCTCGCTTATTACTGTAAGAACATCGATCAACAAATTAGTGAAGCCCTGAATGTCAGAATTTAGCTATTTATGACAGGCTTGACAGCACTATTTCCTATTGAAGAATTACAATATTTATCTGTCTATAAGATTATAACGTCCAAATATTTGAGCTATATGGGGCTTGAAGTTGAACTGTTTCATCCACACTTGGTTATAATATTTATAAACCGATCTGCCGATATCAAAAACCCGGCCTTAACGCGCTCTAAGCTATGCATATTTGGGCATAGTTTGGGAAAGCCTCAGAAGAAAAAAAAACACGCATTCCAAAGGGAGAAAGGTAAATATATGGAAATATTTTGCTTGGAACCCACGACTTTTTTTCGGGACCCACGATTTTTTACCCACGACCCACGCCTTTTTACCCACGTCCCACGCCTTTTTACCCACGACCCACGCCTTTTTACCCACGACCCACGCCTTTTTACCCACGACC
>CACRXK020011423.1:0-16351 GCA_902702795.2 Paramuricea clavata | reverse complement strand
AGTCACTTAGAAGGAGTAGATACTTCTATGGATGACATCATCATTTATGGATCAACCCCACAAGAACATGATCAAAGGTTGGAAGCAACAATGAAAGCTGTGAAAGAAGTTGGACTGAAACTTCAAAAAGCAAAATGCGAAGTGGGTGTACAACAGTTGACTTACCTGGGGGACACAATTTCGGCTGAGGGATTGAAACCTGATCAGAGAAAAGTTGAGGCAATCCAGAACATGGAAAGACCTGGAAACAAAACAGACCTCCAGAGATTCCTAGGTATGATTAATTATCTTGCTAGATACATACCAGATTTATCCACTAGAACAATGCCATTAAGAAAGTTGTTAGACCAGAAGGTGTTGTGGATGTGGGACAATGAGCAAGAGAAAGCATGGAAAGAATTGAAGGAACTTGTTTCAAGCGAACCTGTGTTAAAGTTCTACGATCCAAACAAGCCCATAAAGATTTCAACCGATGCAAGTAGGAGTGGCTTAGGAGCAGTACTGCAGCAGCTACATGGTGAAAATTGGCTTCCAGTAGCATATGCATCGAGGTCAGTTACAGATTGTGAGAGCAGATATGCAACAATTGAACTTGAGACACTAGGCATGACATTTTCTTGTGAAAGATTCCACCAGTACATATACGGTCAAGAATTCGAAATAGAGACAGACCACAAACCATTAGTGTCAATTTTCAAAAAATCACTAATTGATAGCCCACCACGAATACAGCGGTTGAGATTACGATTACAGAAATATGATTTCAAACTTTCGTACGTTCCTGGTAAGTGGATGCATACACCAGATGCATTATCCAGAGCACCCCTGAAGCTGGCAAGTAAGTCAGACCACCATATTGAAGCTCATGTTGATGGAATCATAGCAGTGCTACAAGTCACAGATGAGAAACTAAAAGAGATTAAAGAGGAAACCCAAAAGGACAAAACAATGATATCACTTCAAAATACTATCATGCAAGGTTGGCCCAATGAAAGACCCAATACTTCTAACGAACTTCATGCTTATTGGAACATTAGAGATGAATTATCGGTACACCAAGGGCTGATACTAAAAGGGTCAAAGATTGTAATTCCAACAAAGATGAGAAAAGAAATCCTAATAAAAATTCATGCTGGTCATCAGGGCAGAGAGAAATGCAAGCAACGTGCCAGACAAGTAGTATTCTGGCCTGGAATCAACAGTGACATTGATAATATAGTTGAGAGTTGCGAGACATGCCAACATCACCAGCATAACCACCAGAAAGAACCATTAAAGCCATATCCAGTTCCAACCCGTCCCTGGCAAGTGGTCGGCACAGATCTCTGTGAAATCAACAAGAAAGAATATCTTGTCATTGTGGATGCATATTCCAGCTATCCGGAAGTGATACCTCTATCAAGCCAAAGCAGTAAAGCTGTGATTAAAGGTATGAAAGTAACTTTCGCCAGACATGGCATTCCTGATATTGTTCATAGTGACAATGGACCATGTTACAGTAGTCAAGAGTTTGCTGATTTCAAGACCAAATGGGGATTTAAACATGTTACCAGTAGTCCTCATTTCCCGTCCTCTAATGGGTTAGTCGAGAAGGCTGTCCAGACAGTAAAGAATATTATAAGCAAATCAATTGAAAGCGGAACAGACCCGTATCTCGGACTGTTAGCATATAGATCAACACCACTTGACAACCATAAGTCACCAGCTGAGTTACTGATGGGAAGAACACTTAAAACAGATCTTCCAGTTGTAGAAAACCAGCTCAATGTTAAAGATTCCAAAGCAGTTGTTGCATGGAAAACAAAGAAAAAAGAAATCCAGAAGGCTTATCATGACAGAGAAGCCAAACCTTTGCCACCACTGAAGCAAGGTGAGATGGTGAGAATCTACGACCAAAAGAAGTTGATGTGGGGAGAAAAGGCAACGGTGAAAGAAAAGATTGCAATTCGTTCGTACATAGTGGAAACCAAGGACAAAGTTCAATACAGACGAAACAGGAAACAATTGAGAAAAATTACCTCGGAAGTCGAAGACGGAAATGATAAAAATGTAAGCACAACGAAACGAGCGGAGAAACAAGTCGAGACAAAGTCGTTACCCTCGAATGAAGTATCAAGAGACAGATCAAGATATGGTAGAACAATAAAGAAACCTCGTAGATATGAACAATACACTTAACAGATAAGTAAAGCATGTTAGGACTTAAGAAGAACTTAGTAGTTGTTATAAGACTTCAATTTTAAAGTTGACTTTATCTCATGAGAGTAGACGGTGTTCAAACTGTTGATTAATATTAACTTTCTTATTGTATGCGGAATGTAAGGATATCACGTGACTCATGCATGCGAGCACATGGGACGTCGAAGGAACGTTGAACGAGGACTGAATATAGTTGAGTTATCAAGTAAAGTTAAATGTAGTTTATACGGCATAAGATAAATAAAATATATAACATTACAGCTACAATTTCTCGGTTCATCGTTTTTGAATGCAAAAGTTTTACGATCATCCTTCATCATGTGTTTCGCGGTGTTCGTTATCACCAGCATCCCCAATATCCGTGTCGTCGTGTCCAGCGTTCGACCTGCCGCTGACGGTACGATTTCTGGCGGACTGCCCGGGACAGTAACAAGGAATTACATAACAACAGGAATAAAAGCACCCCCCCACAAACACCAACGTAACCAGTACGACAGTCGCATAAACCAACGGCTCCCAGAATGGATCGTCATTTCCATGGCAAGCTTTTTTGGAGCAATAATTCTTCCCGACATTACAACATGTCGATTGAACACAGTCGCCATCCGAATGGCAAAATATTTCAGAACAATTTTGCCGGCAAACCATTATCCTGAAACAGCAGTACGTTCCATCCTCGCAACCAGCAGAAGAACTGCAGCGTTTCTCGGCCAATACACACAATATTTTAGCAAGAAACAGCACAGAAAAAAACAAAAATACTTCGTCTACACGTCGTTTGCCCATTTCGTGACTACACTGTCATTAATGTGTAAAACCACTTCACTTCGGCTAACGGTCGTTTGTAAGAAATTTCTGAATGTTAAATCAAGCTTAAACTTGCGGTTTTCATCCATTCACTGCAGAGTATATATATAGTAAAGTACTACGCAACGTCGACTCTCGATTTTTATTATTTCACAATATTCCACTCCGAATTATTCAAGAGAATAGTTAAAGACTCTTTAAAGACTCTTAGTTTTCTCTTTTCTAACGTTCTTTGTTTTGAATATTCTCGAGTCGTATTTCACAATATTAAAAAAAAAAAACTCATTAATAATTCATGAGGGAAGGACAAAGAGAATCACTACCGTGTTGGTGGTTTTATATGTGATAAAATATAAACATAAAACCAAGGCATGAGACAACCTCGTTCCCAGGCTCTTACCTCCGCACGCCCCCGCCAGCATGGCAGCCAGGAAATTTTCTTTAATCTCACAGGAAATTTTTAAGGAAAAGCAAGATATCAAGAATGAAGCTCGAGAAATTTCAAAAATCAGCATTAAAGTAACAAACGTCACAATTAGAGCATAAATACAACAATCATAACAAAAAAATTGTATCATGTGGCAGTGCTACGACTGTCTGTTATCATGATTATGATTATGATATACATGTGAATACAAGGGCGTATACTAGTATTATAGTATTATTGAATAGTGCATGAATACTGGTATAAATTCAGATTTACAATCTGAAAACAAAATTCAAATATTGTTTCATAGAATTCCTTCATGTTCCTAATTCTAGTACGTAAACCTATATTTTATTAATATTGAGGTAGTATATCACTTAGTACGGTAGTATATACGATGCTGTTAATGAATTACAACCAAAATTCATATTTATAAAAAAATTGGCAGGAAATTTTTGGTCTGGAAAACATGCTGCCAGGAAGAAAAATATTTTATCAAGGCTTGCATAAAACTTTAGCTTAGATTTTCTCGGCTCAGACAACGTTGATTTTTAAAATTACTTCGCCAATGAACTCAGAAGATGGGTCGTTTTCAAGCCATTTAAAACACTCGCATGCATGCAGTCCGTCACTCCGTGCCGTTTATCAGATATAAGACACTCGACTGTCACATCATGTTTCATATCTGTTAAATAAAGCACTCCTGCTTGTGTTTTTACTACTACTTCAGTGTAGTTCAGTCTCTTAGCTTTTAATATTATTTTCTTACGTTCTTTGTTTTGAATATTCTCGAGTCTTATTGTCGTTCACAATATTTCATGCACTTCGAGTAATATTCAAGAGTGGAGTTCAGCTTCTTACTTTTTGAGTCTCTTTTCTTGCGTTCTTTGTTGTCGATATTCTGTCATGTATCAGATAGATATAGATAGCTAATATTTGACCTCGGGTCTCGCGAAGAGAAAGGTGTCAATCAGGTTTTCACCAGTTGGCTTTGATTTAACAGTTGTTTGTTTGTTTTTTGGTTGTGTTAACCTTTCCCCTAGTTTAATTTAACCAGTTAAATGAACCAAATAACCAGGCCGGAGCCTCTGGTTATTTTTTATCCACCTAACATATAGTACTGTATGGTTAACGTCCCGGGGCCGGTTGTACGAAGGTCGGATAGCGCTATCCACCGGATAGTGATTTCTTCAAACTTTGTTAAATCAGTCGTTGATTGGTACAACTCGTATCAAAGTTTAGTATTTATAAGTTAAGTGTTTTTTTTATACTTCTTGTGTCTTCTATATCCGTAGTTTCACAGTTTTTCAAGCATTTTTACAAATGTTGAAAAAATCACGATCCGGTGGATAGCGCTATCCGGCCTTCGCTCAACGGGTCCCTGGTCAAATATAATTAGATTCCTGGTTACATTAACAGACTATGGTATAGGAAGTGAAATAAAAATAACCAACAAATTTAACCAAGAATATTTAACAGTTATTCTACGAACTCGAGTCGAATATGAGCTGATAGCCGATGAGGCGCGTAAGTTTTATTATATACACAAGGTCTGAATTCACAGACTTTGCTTTTCGAATATTCTCAATATTTTTCTATTTTGTTTATGTTTTTATCTTCGCTCTTTCGGCCGATTATTTTTTCCAAAATATATATTTTTAACCATTTTAAATTTTAAAAATTTATTTGCTAACCTGAAAACAATTTGTGGAAGTTTTTTCATTGTGTTTTTAATCCTGTGAAGGCAATAAAAAGCGACAACATGCCGTTTTCTCGTTTGCAAAACTTCGTAAATTCAGTTTGGCCGCCATTTTGTTTTTCTCTACTAGCAGGATATGAGCTAATATCCTGCTAGTAGAGAACCAATCAGATTGCAGAATACCTCATATGCAGACCTTGTGTATATAATAATAAGCCATAAGGGTTATTTTTTGGTTAACAAGGAAAATTTGAACCAGGGTGTTTAGCTTTTAATTTCATAAATTTCTTTGTGAACAACATACATGTAAATTAGTCCTTGTACTTTTCCTATGGTGATACAATTCA
This sequence comes from Paramuricea clavata, assembly GCA_902702795.2. Classification (NCBI taxonomy): domain Eukaryota; kingdom Metazoa; phylum Cnidaria; class Anthozoa; order Malacalcyonacea; family Plexauridae; genus Paramuricea; species Paramuricea clavata. Next base: position 10,872 of record CACRXK020011423.1, on the reverse strand, counting down.
AATAAATTATCCATACGTTCTCACGGTATGCTTGTTCAACATAACGCGGTTACCGTGATATATCCCCTATAGACCCATTAGTTGACTGTTCGCTTTCCACGATGACTCCAATTTATGTGTTGTTGAGATGCAACCACACTACTACCACCTTAAACGAGAAAAAAATATTATGTTTGTCAACGTTTTCTAAAATAATCCACGAAAAGAGGTTACTGTTGATCGAAAAACTAAATCGTGTTAGATCGCTACGATACTAGGCGTAAAAAAAAATACCTGAGGTTCCGGTTCCCGACCGACCCTATTTTTTTCTGCCGACCCTATTATTTTTTCAACGCGATTGACTGTGCGACCCTATTTTCTCCAGGTGGTTGCGGGCTGCTCAAACAGCGTGCCAAAATGGCGTCTGTTGTCACAAATAATTATTGAACCAAATTGCCTCAATTCGTCCATAGGAAATATGCACCTCTAGTTAATATTGATGTTGGGACTCTATTGCAAATCGCCCAGCAAAAAAACCGGCAAAACCATGAAAAATATATTAAAAAAAAAATCAGTTATTTCCGACCTACCGACCCTAATTTTTTCACGATATGAAACCGGAACCACAGGTATTTTTTACGCCCTAGCATGCACGTAGGCCATCAAAGATCATTATCAATTTAGGTTCTAAAAACTGTTAAAGCTTTTCAAACACCTCATGCAGAGTGACAGAAAATCAGTAAACTTCGATTCTATATAATATACATGAATTAAACTTTTCTCAATTATGATTGGTTAAGACTGCGCAATTTTATCAAAATACAGTGAAAAAAAGAAATAAAGTTTTGATTTTTGACAGTTGAGAACTTGGATTAAGTAATTGTTGTGCCATTTAAATGAGTAATAGTCTCCTTTGACCTTTGTGTTTCGCCATTTTTGGTACCTTCCATAGTCAGTATTCTCCTTATATATTCTTGTTAAATTTAATTGTCTATGTAAGTTATGTACAATATTGTCTAGTTATCTACGTGCCAAATTAAAGCTATTTCATTTTTTTTTCCGAGCTCGGAATTTTGAAAAAATTTTCATTTTTTTTTTCCAACCTCAAAATTTCGAAAAAAAATTTCATTTTTATTTCCAACCTCGGAATTTTGAAAAAATTTTCAATAAATAAAAAATAGAACTCATTTTACCGTAGGGATCACCTCCAACAGCATCCAAATAGACATTGCGGTGACGAGCAGCCTTATTTAGGTTTTCTAAAAAGATATTAAAGCCATATACCGGCTTCTTATTTCTTGCATTTTTTCCAAAGAAATGTTCGGTATAGGTGAACAAGCTTGTCAGATTCTGTTTACATTAGCATTACATTTGCTTAGCTGATATTATGATAAATGACATATTTACCAATCGTAAATCTTTTCTCGGCATTTGAATTTTCTTTCTGTATTTTGGCAATCATTTCTTTACCAGCTGAAAATAATTAAAAAACAGTAAAAAAATGCCGTAGACGGTAAAGCGATGGCAAAGTGGTTGATATACGTGTGGGCTGTACCTTTATATCCTGATGTATAAGCTTCCTTCAATGCCTTTTGTGATGATGCTATATATCGTTTGCCCCGAAAAAATAATGAACATATTAGAGAAAATAATAACTGCACCTATATAGTATAACTATTTCCATAGTAAGCAGGGCATTTTTTAAGAATTCGTCAGTGGGGGGGCCATCTACAAAAAGGGACCATACTATACCGAGTGTGGAGCAATCATAGATGGTTTGTTGGTAACAAAAAGTTTGGTGTGGTATCGCATTTAATAGTAGGGGGGGTGGGGAGAGCAGGGCCGTAGGAAGCTCTTTTCGTTTGGGGGGGGGCTGAAAGCGAGGGCCGAAGGCCCGAGGAAATTTTTAAATTTAGAGTCTCTGAAATGCCATTTCCTGGACTTTGGGGAAGATTTGACAGATTTCTGATTGTCAGAAAACAGCGTTTTTAGTATGTGGAAATTTAGAATTCAGTAGGACTAAATGGACGAAGGTGTATTTAATTAACGATATATTGGATAAGTTGCAAGAAAGTATGGGTAATATCTTCATTCTTTGCAGTTTGTCATGGAGAGGGTCTGGGGTTTTCTCCGCCAGAAAATTTTGTATTTTTCTACCCCTATGACTGCAATTCCCTGCATTTTCTGAAACAGATTTTTGGATATACATGCAGCATTACATTATGCTGTAGATAGACTGAACCTTCAGTTAAGTACTTGCATAGTATGTTTATGTAGATACCACAACTTGGCCGTCACTTAGGGAGCCAGCTTGATAAACTTAGAGTTCCCGACTCCCATGAAGCGCCACCATGGTTGGCACAGAGCGGAAAATTTTTGAAAATTTTGCGTCTCTAAATCATCGGAAATGGCATTTTCAAAGTCTTCTATACGTCTTTTGTTTGGCCCTTTCATTAATTCGTTCATTATGATTTGTGAGTCTATAATATCCGCGAGTCAGGATGGATTATTACGAGAAATGTTATCAAAATATCGATTACAGATATTTGATTATATGTATATATGATTTCAAATACTTCTAGTTTCGAAATCAAATTGGTTTTTTTTTGGTGGGGGCCAAAATTATCCCCCCCCCCCTTATAAAACACTTGGTTGAGGGCCTGTTGCCCCCTGCGGTCACTAACTTGTCCAACAACTCAAATCTATAGGGTCTGGGTAATGCAATCCACTGCCTGGGAAATGTTTAAAATCTAATAAGGTATTTATTAAACATAAAAGACAGGACATAAGATTCACAAAGCAAATTTCAGTTACTAGAATATCAAACCTCCCTTCTAAATTCCATGTTTGGCTTATATTTTAGAGAAAAGGGACTTTGACTGGGGGGGCCAAAATGGTTGAGTGGGGGGGCCACCATGGGGGCTGGGGGGGCTTTGGCCCCCCCAGTTATATAGTTAAAAAATGCCCTGGAATATAAGGCTCTATTGCGAGCTATATGGGTGTTTGAATTTCAGACACTCATATAACTATATCTTGCATGATCGTTTATTCAATTTCCAGCGATAGAGGAGTCTGAAATTAAGACACCCCTATATATTACACCAGTTATTCTATTGCACATGCATTTTAGCAGACAGTTCATTTTTTTTTGTTTAAAAGTTTGGTATTGTGCGGTAAAATAAACACTTATCAGAATATTCGGCGAAAATTAGCTAAAAACATTAAAAATAAGCTTTTTTCTACCAATTCCTTCGATTTTAATTGATTTTGGAAGTAGACTGAACACACTCAGCACAAATTATAGAAAAATAACAAAAATGTAAGCCAGAAGAATTGCTGTCAGCGAAAATCAAGATTATATATCAATACAATTTCGACACAAGTTCGCAGGAAATCGACTTTTTCTTTGAAATTTGGGGCAAAATTACGTTGACTTGGCAATTATACCGTATTTCGGCAGAAAAATGAGAAATTTCCGCAAAATATTGCAAATTTGAGTCAAAATTCGAAGTTTGGAATTGTTCAAAATTCTTTGGAACGCGTTATATATATATATATATATATCTATATATATATCTATATATATATCTATATATATATCTATATATATATATATATATATATATATATATATATATATATATATATATATATATATATATATATATATATATATATATATATATATATATACAGGTAATTCAATAAAGGTTGTCCTTTGAAACTTTAAACTCTTAAACCTTAAACTCTAAGCGCGCAAAGCATAATGGGAGCACAATTTAAGCAGTTTAGAAAGCATATATGGAGCCCATTTCTTGGAGACATGATAAAAATCTCCCTGCAAAAACATTTCACTGACAAACAGCTGCAATAATCAACTACTAAGCTTGAAATCAGTGCTCCCATCATGCTTTGCGCGCTTAGGGTTTAAGGTTTAAAAGTTTAAGGTTTGCGAAGGACAACCTTTATTGAATTAGCTATATATATATATATATATATATATATATATATATATATATATATATATATATATATATATATATATATATATATATATATATATATATATATATATATATATATATATATATATATATATATATATATATTATATAACAGGTGGGAAATTTGTCGTCGCTGACCAAAAAATTGCAGGCAGAAACAAAGCTCATTGCATTTACATTCAAAACAAAGCAGAAAGTTAGCAAGAAGCTGTTTTAGCTGACGATTTTTTGCTTTTCATTCAACGATTTACAAACTATTGGTTATTCTTTTAAAAGTCGATCATGAATTCTTTGTTTTGGGATGATTGTTTTGTAATCGCGTGATTGGAAGAAGTTAATATGGCGATGTGAACATGGGAGTAAATACCGTATACGTTGATCTATGGCTTGTTTAAAACCGTAATAAACGAAGAAAGACGTGATTTGAGAATGAAATGTAAGTTGAAATTAACTTTATATGCCTCAAATTTTCCATCCTATGTTTCTTAATGTAACTTCAGCTGTCTAAGTTCAAAATACAAGCTCGCGAAATTTAACAAATTTTGAAAATATGTAAAAATAGTTTGACTTTGAACTGTATTTTCTCAAAAATAGCCCGTGGCCTCAATTTCAAATATAGCTAAATGAAAAGAAAAAACTTTTCGGCGTTTGTAGGTATCAAACATATCGTCAGGAAAATAGGGGCTCACAATGTTTTAGTTCAGTCTTTGAGACCCAGTTGTTTCGCACGTGTTGTGGTCAAATTTTTGCCAAGAATCAAAGGCCGAAATGTGAACTTCCTTCATGAAAACCGCTTCGAGAAGGGTCTAGTTTGAAAATTTAGCTATGAATTTCGATTTCATGAGCATATTTTGGTTACACGTTAAGTATTTTTGTGCTTGATGAGATTCAAAATTTGTTGTATATTCAAGCCCGGCTTTTGTGTAATTTTAGTGATGACTGGAACAGAAATAAAGATATTTTAAAAACTGGCCGTGGCCTCACGATAAAACTTTCTACAAGTGTTCTCTGTTTCATGTACTTTTATTTGATATCTTAGGTATAAGCGTAAAAATAGGGGCTCATACAGTTTGAGAGGTTGTAATATGCATGACTTGCCTATATTTTCATGTAAACATTAGAAATTCTTCAACAGCAAAGTAGCAACTGTTTCAGACCGAATGCACACGGACAGCCCACCAGAGACAATGGCAGGGTACTGAAATAGAACGTCACTAAAAAATTCTGTATGACTAATTTAGATCATGTCCATTGTCAACATAAAACAGTCATTTATTCGGTACAAACATTTGGCAATATTTACACGATTCTGCCTTTTTGTAAACACGCGTTGCGTGTATTCCACTCAATTGCGTGACTCATTTTGCTCGCGCATGCTGAGACAAATTTCCCACCTGTTTATATATATATATATATATATATATATATATATATATATATATATATATATATATATATATATATATATATATATATATATATATGAATATAATATTTTATTTAAAAAATTTAAAAAAAAAGACTTCTACAGGCAATAAAAAATTTAAAAATTTGTCCCAATTTAAATTTTTTATTGCCTGTAGAAGTCTTTTTTTTTTAAATTTTTTAAATAAAAATTATATTCATATATATACCAGGCATGATTCCCAAACCTATTCATATATATATATATATATATATATAAGGTTAGAACCTCTTCACGTGACCCACCGTTTATGTCACCCCTTGTAAAGCATTTGCTAAAGCAAAGGAAAAGAGCTATACAGAAGAGCGATTCTGAATCTCACGCTCGTTTACAAGACCAGATAAACAAGCTAATTCGAGAGAACCAGTTAAATGCCGTCAAACAAGAGAACAAAAATCAGAAAACCGGATCAAAACAGTGGTGGTCCAATGTGAACAGTATTACAGGAAGAAATAATCGGAGTCGATCTGTCAGTGCAGCCTTTGATCCTAGTGAGATAAATGTATACTTTCAAAGTATAAACTCGGATCCTCAGTACGCGGCTCCAGAACCTGTCGAGATCCCTGATGGCACCAGGGTTCCTTCGCGCTCTATAAATACTACTCTACACCTTTTACAAAATCTAAAACGAACAGCATCCGGGCCAGATGATCTACCTTACTGGTTTTGGAAGGAATTTGCATTTGAGCTTGCTCCTACCATAACAAATATATTTAACACTTCATTGAAACTTAGCAAAGTTCCTAAAATGTGGAAACATGTAAATGTACTACACAGCAAAAAATCATTTTCTTATTAAGAAAAAAATTTCTTAATTTAAGAAAAAAAATCTTAAAATAAGAAAATAATTTTCTTAGTAAGAAAAAATTTTCTTGAAATAAGAAATTTTTGAATCCCAAGATATCTTTTTCTTACAATAAGAAAAAATTTTCTTAATAAGAAAACATTTTCTTAAAATAAGAAAATACGATTTTCTTACTTTCTTAATAAGAAAACATTTTCTTAAAATAAGAAAATACGATTTTCTTACTTTAAGAATATGTTCGTAAGACAAGAAATGAAATTCTTAAAATACAAAATTATAAAATAGTATAGACATCATTACTTAAATTTTCGAAGCAAGAAAATGTAAAATGCTAGTGTTATAGGACAACTAATATCTTAACAAGACTTAGAACAACGTATATCTTATTGCGTCAGGTAAATTTGTAGTTTTTATTTCGAATTGAAGAGACTATATGACCGGCAGCTCACGGTTGATCAAACACTAAATGGCCGGCAGTACATTGACTATATAGTTAAAGTTGAATCTTCAGTATAAGATAGATAAACCGATCCCCAATCCCAAACCCTTCTCTAACCCTAACCCCTAACCCTAACCTTTTGAGAGTAAGACCGGCTGCCGGTAATATAGTCACTTTGTTTTTATTTCGTTTCCAAAATTTGAGCTCGTTTTAGTTTTATTGAATCGTTGAAGATAATTTTTGCCCTCCGGAATTTTTATCCGCAAGCAGGAATAGTTCGCCATAGTTCGCGTATTCACTGAACGCCTGGTACCTAGTTTACCTTTCAGAACGCGGAGCATCGCGGGATAGCGTCGTTTTACATTTTTGTGAAAAATTTTATATAAATATCCATGAGCCGATGAGCGCCTTCAAGGAATTTTAAATGGCAAATAACGATGGGAAAAACATCAGAAAGTCCTTAAAATGTTGTTCAGATACCACAGGTAAGAATAATTGTATATTTGACTTGTTATTTAAACAGATTCATTGCGAAATAATGTAGTGATTATGACTGTTTACTTGAGCGAAGTGTGAAAATATTCCATTGAATGTTTGAATTTGCCGCGTTTGTTTTGCATATAAAACATGCAAATGTTGCTTTCAGGCAAGGGACGAAAGATTAAAATATAAATTCATATCTATTATTGTGAATTCCATACTAATTTACGCACTAATATTAACAATTTGACAATACTAAATTGCCTTTGACATTGGCAGTTTGCTAGACCTTTCAAATGTCAAGACTCAAGGCTATATAGTGATATGAAATAAGATATTATACATACGGATGTTTTTGAAGATCTGTTAGCATTTTAATACTTGAATAAGGATTGGAATTACAGGAGAATGACAGCATTTAATCTGATATTTTCAGTGTATAGATAGCTGAATAACTGAATTGCATCCTACTTTATTGTTTACTCTGTCTAATGCCAGAGGATTTTCCTATACTTGCCTTGCCGGATAACTTGGCTACTGTAGAGAATGTTTAGTTTTCCCGACTTACTATACTTCACCCGGGAAACTCTGCAACCCTAGATAGAATGTATATGCCTTTCATTTAAAATAATAGCCCAAAAATACATACAAATCATTAGGTATGTTTATAGCTTTCCTCTATTTCTAGCAGCTTATTCTTGCCTATTTTGTAATCATGTTTTTTAAACCTTTTGAATGATCCAAATTGTGTTTGTATTTTGTCATTGCGCAGCAATAATGGGGTAACTTGATTTCATATAAATAGACTGCTTTTTGTCCTGCCTGAGTGAGTAACTCACCTTGCCGGGTAACTCGCCTACTGATGTACTGATATGCATATTGGTGTATCAGTCATCTTTGAATTTCGTGAAATGACATGTATTATTGGTATCGGCAAAGTATTGGTCTTTTATTATCAGTTATCAGAATATCTGTGAATTTCCATATATCGGTGCATCACTAATACAGTTCAAGATTGTGTTTATATGAGAAAATGCCATCCTGCTCCCCGGGACAATTTTGTTATGTTGACATTGTTTTGACAGTTGTTAAAAATAGCTTGCAGCTCGGCATCTTTGAACATTCATCCTGGCGCAGCCAGCTTGTGAGTGTATATGTGGAGAAATTTTCATCCCAATAAGCAACATTGTGGCATCAGAGCCAGCCTGCTTGTGGATCCATATAAACACATGATAATTTTTTCTAGATAAATATACCTAATGCAGTAAGATCTTGCTTACCGGGCTGTCCCGCTAAGCGGTCCAGCCCAGCTTCCATATAAATACATTGTACAGCTGGTTTAAAGAACCATGAACAGCAACCGGAAGTAAACTATACTGTCAGTAACTGTGTGATATGGTATTGGACAAATTATTACATTTCTTAATATTGCAGCTTTGGTGCATGAATAAGAGATAATAGTCTATTGGGCACTTGCCACAAGAAAATGATAACTGAATCCAGGACATCTGTATCTGCCTACAGCCATGTCTCTGCTTAATAAAATTTATATAAAACATATGTAGTTTAATACTCCCTCTTTCGTCTTCTACCAATATGAACAGGTGATTGGCCGATTATAACATTAAACAATAAACCCTTTGTATTAGATAAGAATGATATTATATTATAAATAATATTAAATTAATTATATTAATGAATTATATTATAAATGAATTATATTATAAATAATAAGTCATAAAATTAATACTCGTCTATCTTTTTAACATAGACAGATTTTCATATTTTTTACTGTGGTGCATGGTGCCAGAAATTTTAGGGGGGGGGGGGTGAGCCGTGAGCAGGTGACTGAAGCATCACAAAGTGTCACCATACCGCAGTAAGGTCTATATTCTAGAGGTGGAGCACTAGAGATGTGAGGGGGAGTCTAGAGAGCAGAAAACAAAGTATCCCTGGAGAAATTTTAAAAAAATCATGATTCTTAGCTTTGAAAAAGTTTTTTGAAGTGGTCATATCAATGGATTTGGCATGTCCGATTGTCTGATGAGACTTGGTAGTGTTAAACGTAAAATGAACCTAATAGGCCAATAATTTTACCAGTTTAATTATAAAGTCATTGACATTGTGTCGTTTGAATCTGAATACATTTTATGATGCAACTCCGATGTAAATAATAATTGGGGCATAAAGATTAAATCAAGGCAAGTCTATTTTCTAAAAGCATTAAAAACTAAAAATAATGTTCGTAAAAAATCCAAATGTTCCTTCCGAGCAAGCTATTTGCATGAGAAGGCACTGCAAACTCTATTCAGGGGAGATAATAGAGTTTCAAAACTTTACAATTGCTCCAATAAACCAGTGAATGCACCAGTGGCGAAGCTGAGGAAATTCGACTAGTCATGCTCTAAGACCCGCACAGGCTAGGGGGGTCCGGGGGCATGCACCCCAGGAAAATTTTGATTTTCGAAGTCTGGAATGGCCATTTCCTGCGATTTCAGGGTGAAATTCATGCAAAGAAAGCTACAAAAAAGTGTGATATAAAGAGGAAAATTCTTAATACTTTTTGTTTTTGAAATTTGTATTTCCACAAAATTTAATTTTATTTCACTATATATTTAAACTTATCTGCAAATGACGCTCAATATAGCCAATATTGGCAGAAGAAAGAGGAGAATATTGTATGTGTACATTTTAATACCCTGCTGAGTGCTGTAATATGATCTTTCATTTGGAATTGCGTAGAGGTCAACTGTAATGTACAGTGTCTACAAGGACCTTGTAAATCTGAAGCAGAAACCTAATGTTGAAAGATACTTTGTTTAGATATTTGGTATATCTGTAAACCTCAAAATATATAAGCACTCGTGAATAAAACAAATGAACTGGTAGTAAATATATTTATATCAATAGGAAAGGCCTTCACAAATCTTGTTTATATTCGCCATTATAATACAGTAGAATACACAATCGAGTCTGTTCACATGCATTTCGTGAGCTAAAATATCTTGTTAGAAGCCAGAAGGCCTTCCTACTATTCACTGGATTGACGTTGGTCAATTTCCATAGATACATAACCAAGATCACTTGAATTAATCTCGATAGAATTGCTGAATAATTTACGGCATTTAACTTGGTCGTGCTTTCGAAGATGAGCACGACCAGAAGATAAAATTCGGCGAGATACGCATGCGCGAGGAGCAATTTAGCCAATAGAATGCGTTGGAATTGATAATTTAGTCGTGCTGGCCTGACGAGAGCACGACTAACGGGCGGATTACCCATTAGTCGTGCTATTAACCTGCGGTCGGGTGAAACTACGCAATCATACCTTGAATTGGTTTAAAATCATGGCAAAATCACCGGATTTGAAGGGGTTTCGCACTTAATAGATGACGCAAGTGTACGACGAATTTTGGGGGAATTTTTTTTTGAGACTAAAAAATTCTTTTCTTTGAAAAAATTTTACTCGTGCTCAGCACGACTAGCACGACCTCTGGCTTCGCCACTGGAATGCACTGTCTTTTTCTATTTGAGTGTACTCCTACGTTTATTTTATATCATCAACACTCTGCGTGTTGGAGTGGACTATTTAATTATTTTTTATTATGCCAAATGTTGGGGGGGGGGGGGGTTGAAATAGTTTTTTGGAGGGGTGGTCATTTTGTTTGGGGGAGGAGTTATAGATAATATTAGGGGGGGG
>CACRXK020011422.1:0-16354 GCA_902702795.2 Paramuricea clavata | reverse complement strand
CAAATTTTGTGGACCGGGGGGGGGAATTAGTACCCTCGCCCCGGGCTTACGCCCAGAACGGCACTCGGCGCCGTTGGCTCGGGGATAGCAATGTCATTAATTTAATTAAATGTAGAACATCTGCGACGCAACGGTCCTTCTTTTACCACGCGATAAAATCTTGGAACAACCTTCCAGTCTTAATTAAGAAAGCTACCTCCATACTTACTTTTATAAAACTATTAAGAGATCATTTTAAAGAACTATGAATGCAGAACTACGGTTTATTGTAAATTTAGTTAATTACTGTAAAATTAGTTCTGAAAATCCCAATGTGGGAGGGGCTAATAAACAATATTGCATTGCATTGCATTGCATTGCATTGCATTGCATTGCATTGCATTGCATTGCATTGCATTGCATTGTATTGCATTGCATTGCATTGTATTGTTTACGGATTCAAATCACTAATCAAATAGTCTACGATTAGGTCAGTGATTCTATGTTAAATTATTAACTTGAGACCTGCAACCATTGGACTAGTCTCGTTCGCGATTTTATCATAAGCGGAGAATTACTTTGGAGTCCAGAAGCATACTTTCCACAGCATTTTTAAATCAAGAGCCTCTAAAGTCGAAAATGGTATTTTCTATATTCTGAAAAATATTTGACATGCAGAACCTTGACGTTTAAATATCTTAACAACCCAAAAAGATTGTTTCAAGACACACAACGGAAAAAAATGAATATCTAAAAATAGAATTACTGACACTGATCTTCACTGAAGTGGAGGTGAACAGAGCAAGGATATCCGAGGCTGAGCAGCCAATCAAATTGCGTAAAAGCAAAATCGACCTCCCGAGTATATGCTAATAAACGTTATTATATGGAGAGCTTAGATTTTTTCCAATCTCGTACCCAGGGCATTTTGCTTCCGGTCAGCGAAAATCATAGATATAGGAGATCTAGATTGCTAACGCATACCTAGCGCAGGCGGGGCCTACATGATAAATCCAAGATGGCGGTACAACAGGGCAAAAAGACTATAAATTCTATTACGAAAATCAACGGCAAAAAATGCAAAAATCCTGATTTTCGTAATAGAATCTATAGTCTTTTTGCCCTGTTGTACCGCCATCTTGGATTTATCATGTAGGCCCCGCCTGCGCTAGGTATGCGTTAGCAATCTAGATCTTCTATATCTATGGCGAAAATGGCCCTGGCATCGGCCGGTCACATGACCTCAAAATCTCCAGTGTTTGGGTGTCAAGTATGATCATTTATGCATATAAGCACGTATATAGAATAGTACCCTGGATTCCAGAGTCTTCGACAGTAAATAATAAATTGAAATGTCGCGAAGGCTCTGGTTCAACGGGGCGATTCTTTGATTAAACCGTGCCAATCACAAAACAGAATTAGTAGTTTTAGTACAGATTCTGTACTAAAAACACTAATTCTGTTTTGTGATTGGCACGGTTTAATCAAAGAATCGCCCCGTTGAACCAGAGCCTTCGCGACATTTCAATTTATTATTTACTGTGGGAGGCTCTGGAATCCAGGGTAATAGAATAGTTACATACATTTTAATTACTCAAGTAAACACACTTAATGCTGCGTTATCGAAGAGAAAGAAACAAAATAAGTTGACTTTATTCCGTTTTCGTTGTTTACACCTTTGCATTCAGCATGACATAGCCCGTAATACTGATGACTTTTAAACATATTCAGGACCTGGTTAGCCTGTGATATTCGTATCACAATCTTTGTTTGACTATAACGCTGTACGGTTCTTGAAATCAACGATTTATATAAACGACGCATATGAGAAATGTATGTTGAACAGAAGCAAATACTCGTCTACACAAAATGTATAAAGACTTAATTTGGACCAAACAGTTTTGTGATGTATTGTTTTCCATAAAACATGGGGGTGTCTTTTCCAACATATTAAAAATGGCTTGCGCACGAAATTTAAAAGCTTTAATCATATTTTGAGCTAATAGATGGAAAATTTGTTGGGTCTTTAATTACTTTACAAAATTTCAGACAATTTGCTTTAGTTTAAGCCCTTTAACTATTCACGCAAACTTACATTTTTTCCCGAAAATCAGCTATTTGCATGCTTAATTATGCCTTTGCCTAATTTGCATATGTCAGCAATATGCAAATTAGGTAAAGGCATTAATTAAGCATGCGAAAGGCTGATTTTTTAGGATAAAATGAATAGCTAAAGGGCTTAAACTAAAGAAAATTGTCTGAAATTTTGTACAGTAATTATAAACACCCAACAAATGTTCCGTCTATTGACTCAAAATATGATTATTAAAGCTTTTAAATTTCGTGCGCAAGCCATTTTTAGTTTGTTGGAAAAGACACCCCCCCCCCTGGTTCACAAAATTTGAGTTTCATTATTCACATTATAAGTACCCAAAGAAGTTATATACATCAAAAACTGGATACTAATAGCTGTTTTGCGAAATTGAAAGCAATTTCAAATCTGTTCAGTTTTTTTTTATACACCCTGTATATACTATCAGTAGTAGTTGACCAATTTGATATTTATCAGATTATTGATATGCAAATCTCTTCTTCAATGGCTGAATAAAGATAAGAAACCCACACGAAGCATCGCAGTTTCATGAAATCTAACAAACCGTAGACTGACACTGTTTCAAGACTTTCAAAGCATGAACTAGACTCGAACTACATTTTTATAGTCGAGATAAAACTAACACTACACAACATCACTGAATGAAATATTGTTGAATATCACTGTATCATACTTATATATACAGCTTTATAATTACATACGACATTTTAAAATATTTTCTTTGCAGGAATTTGGAGAAAAGAAAATATTTCCTGGGAACACAGACGTTTCATCTGTGGTGAAAAACTTTCTCTCAGTTCCTACAGCTATGCAAAAATTACGAATATATCCTGAATCATGGAATAATGAAATAGCTTTGAGAATTGAACTGTATTCAAATCGTATGTCATTTTTAGTTATATATAATCCTTACTTTGTTCTATAAAGCTCATTTTACATATTAAGATGCCTTTTACTTTTTGTTTCAGCATCTATTTCTACCCAAAATTGTATTCAGTATACACCAACAACCAGCGGTAAGATTTTTTCTGATCATTATTCGAATTATTTTTCCATGATTAAGTTTATGCATGTTGTATCCAGAATTGTAAATAGCAGTTATACATATAAGTTTTTCTATAGGATAAATAGTATTAGGAAATACTCTTAATGTTTTCCCTAAAGCAGAAATTACTGATTTGAGTCCAGGGGCGGGGGAGAGGGGTGTGTGATAACCCTCCCCCCCCCACCCACCCCATCCCCCAATCGTCAGGTAGTCGGCAAAACAGTGCATTCCCTGACTCGTCCCCAGTTCGCTGTCAATGCCTAACCCGCGAACGGGTATATTATTCCGTACTAAACTATTACGAGGGACTGTGGAAGAGTCAGGTGCATCCCAGTCAGTAAAACAGTACATCACAGTCGGCAAATTGTTTTCGTAGTCGGCAAAACATGAATGTGATAGGGTAAATAATGTGAAACAGATGTAAAACAGTTTAAAAATTAATAATCATACCTAAAATTTGGAGAAATTTACGAAAATAGGAAGGAAAAGAGGAAACATTAAAGGAAGAACGGAACGTTAAGCTCAAATAGTATGACAACTATAATGTCCGGAAACTTTTTTACCCAATTTTGGAAAAAGAAACATTAATTAATTGGCGTTTGACATGAGTAGGTAAAATTTCAGTTCATGACAACCAAAATTCTTTTACACCCCCCCCATTCAAAAAGGTCTAGCGGCACCCCTGTTTCAGTCATTCAAATAGATTAAGGAAAAGCTAGAAAAGAAAGTATAGCTATATTTAGGCATTAAAGCACTTTTGGAGTGTACAGTTATCGGGATTTACATACACGAGTTCATGAACAAGAAACAAGAAATTTACTACTGCACGGGACGAGGCGTAGCCGAGTGTAGTATTAAAGTTTCTTGTTCGTGGTTGAGTAGTGCTTGTAAAACCAATACTGATACATGAACAAAGAGTGCTTTAAACGTTAAAATTTGAGTAAACACAGAGATAAACACTTGCGATTTGCGAAAAAAAATTTAATACCAAACTGAATTCAATTAATATTGATTTTTTGTTATGATTCAAACGATACTGTCTTCAATAACTCGGTACTGATCTCAGCAAATTCTTCACCATTTTTTATTGTAGTCGCTGTGCATTAAACCTTTTCATGCGCATTATTTTATATCACACGGCCGTGCGTTATTGTTACATAAATATTAAATATTAATATTGAATATTAAAACTAGTTATATATTATAATAAGCTATATCTTTAATCAACAAACTAATACCCAGTCTTTCGTCTAGTAAGTCGCGGCGAACCAGGTGCCTCAGGGACAGTATTTCGTTCTCACTTCAAGAATGGGAAAATTGTCAAAACTCTTCGTGTTCATAATGATCATAACGCTTTACGGGTAAGTTTTCAATACGTTAATTACTTTCATCAATAATTAAGCTTCGTAGCGTCATTAATAATTTACTAATTTTACACTTTTTTAAGATTAATGAGTGGTCCAGTTACAAACAGTTTGAAAAAACAGGTATGTTCCCAGGATATTTTGTATTCATGTACACGCTTCTAAACGTTGCGCATGCATGCTGAATACGTGGAATTGTTCAGTGGATCCTGGCTGAATCATGTTCTGATACAGAGCCGTAGCCAGGGCTGGGGCCAGGGGCCCCCTGACAAAATGTATTGTATAAAAAAGGGAATCCTTGATTATATAGCTCCATGCTGTCAATAACGCAAAAATTCTGTAGAATATATGCTTGCTGCGCATCGGTGTGAAATCTAAAATCTTGTTCGCTTATTTGCGGCACACAGCTTCAAACACATCCTCTTCTAACCCTAATTATTTCAATATGTATTAAGTGAGGGTTGGATGAAGTTTAAACCAATCTGTTCTTTTTACCAGTGATTTTTTAACGCGGGCTCGGTAGTGGCGCCGTGACGTGGGGGCCAAGGGGGTGGGGGGGGGGCTCCCCTATTGTTGTGACCCGTCGGAAAATTGTCAATGTTGTCGAAATCTTCGTGGTGAAGCATCGGAAAAAGTGATACGAAATCGGGAATAGTGCTACGAAAGCAATTGTAATGTTATTTACCAAAAATGGGGGCATATTTAAAATGTTGTGGTCCGGGAAATTTTTTGGCCCCTCTTGTGTTTTTGTTGCCCCCCCCCCCCCGACCAAAAATCCTGGCTACGCCTCTGTTCTGATATTAGTACTGTATTCATTATTAATGCATAGTCAACTTTATTCGAAACTCTGTATTTAATTTGATGTAGTGCCTATATAGGTGGCTTTCATCATGCTCCAGTTTAGTGCACACATATTTTAAATAAACGAATCTCATTTGGATTCAATTATTTGACCTCCCACTGCCTTCATGTTGACGTCTCGTGGGGTAGCTTCAAAGTTTAACCCACGTATACAGTATAAAACAAAATCACCAAGAATAGGGTCACAGTTTCAACAAACGAATTAAAAGCACTCAGGTGCTATACATAAGAACTACGACAGGGACATGCAAGGGTGTGTATTGAAAAAAAATTCAACAGTATATTCTACCTAACCGCCTTCACACATCGCTAACCCATGAGAGTACTTCCATTTTCCCCTCTTCAGTGTATAGCACCTGGGTATCAGGCAATTTAAGAAAATGTTCGAAAGAAATACAAAACAATGTTAACTCCGAATAATGATGACACGGAGTTTCCGCTGTTGTGTATATTATGAAAATAGTCAGTACTTAATTTTACCAGCGAAATAGTGTACGCTTATCAACACCAGTATATAACTGTTTACCTGTTTGTTGATGACTAGGTGCTGTAACATGGTTTATTTTGGACAAGGAGGGAATACATCTCGACACCATCGACCTTCGTGGAAACTCTCGTGTTTTGTTTGTTAGTCCCACTTCAAGGCATGTGAGCGTAAATGCCATCCTAAGTGACAGTAGTGGTCAAGTATTCATTGCTCCATCCCAGTCTATAAGTATCTCCACACAGCTCGCGCCATGTCTAGTCACCTTCAACTCCAGCGTATTGGCGTTTGGTAACAAGACGGGGAGTGACGTAGGGATCCAGAGAACATTACATGTATATGGGACTCTTGACTTAGGCCATACTCCTAGTGTTGAGATAGGACAAGATGGTGGGTCATTTATCATGCATCCAGGGTCATCCCCAAATCAACTTGATTTCAAAAACTTTGTAATTAAGGATGGCCTGGGGTATCAGGTCAGCTTGCTTCAAAATGGTGAGATAAAGGTTATGAATATCGCTGGAGGGAAATTCACAATGGGTACCGGATGTTTATTTAATTCCAGTGCTCAGTTAACGTTGTTATCAGACGATGTAATTATCAATGGTGTCATGACAGCTCCTACCCTAACTAGCGCTGTTTGGAACTCATTATCGGTTAGATTGCAGGGATCGCTGGATACAAAGGTTTTAAGCAACGTTTTCAAAGTAAATGACGTTTCTGTACATGGCAGTCTCAGTATACGCAATGCTAACATGTCCATGAATGTGAATAGTTTGGACGTATCTGGTACTTTAATCCTGGCAGGAGTGGTGAAGCTATTCGATCAAAATGGCGCTTCCAACGTCAATATTACAGTCATCGAAAGAGGTATGTTTAAAATTCTCGGAAAATCTAGCAGCTCTGCTTCTAATTTCTCTGAAATCGGCGCAGGGGAGATTGATGTGTTCGGCCAGTTTTTAGCCGGAATTGTAACGCCATCCGGTGGATGGAATCGACTGCGTGTACTTCAAGGTGGCTCTATGGCTGTCCAATTTAATGACCACTTACAGATAGACACCATAGAAATTTCGGGTAACTTGCAGGTGTTGAGTGTGGCGAATATCAGTGGTCTTACGAAAGCACGGACTGGTACCATTAACTTAGCAAGTGGAGGCATGTTTACACTAAATTCTCAGAAAGATACTGGGATATCAATCATTCGTGCATCGAACGTAGAAGTTAACGGAACGTTTTTAGGTGGGCGGATAAGCCCTGTAGAGGGTTGGGATCGTATCAGTGTTGGACCACAAGGAAATTTAAATCTTGAGTTGACTGAAGAATTGCGTACTGATAAAATAACAGTTTCTGGGATTTTAGAAGTCACAAATAACGTCTCAGTTCGCGGCTATACAAGTGACCGGATTAACAAAGTTCTGATCAACTCAGGGGGTTCATTGATTTTGAATTCTCAGAGAGTTGGAATCTCGTATCTCAGAATCTTAGAAGTAGAAATCAACGGTCGGTTCTTAGCGGGAAAAGCATCGACCGTTGAAGGATGGAATCGTCTTGCCGTACAGCCACAGGGAAATATGAATATAAATTTCATTGATGATTTCATGGTTGATGATTTGGAAGTTTCTGGGACTTTAGAAGTAACAAATAATGTATCAATCCGAGGATACACGAAACAACGAACTAGCAGAGTTGTGATCAATACAGGAGGGTCATTAACTTTGAATTCTCAGAAAAATGGAACATCGTATCTCAGAATGTCAATCGTGGAAATTAACGGAAAATTCTTTATAGGTGATGCATCAACCATGGAAGGATGGGACCATCTAATGGTCAAACCAGATGGGGTTATGAAAATTAAATTAATAGGTGATTTCCAAGTTGATAGGTTAGAAGTATCAGGAAATATAGAGATTGAAAATTCAGTAATCATTCGTGGTTTCAGCGAAAGTCGTACGCGAGACGTAGTTATCAACAATGGTGGCTCTATTACCCTTGATTCTCAGAAAACATCAGGAGTGTCCATAATCCGTGTATATAACCTCACCATTAACGGTCAATTTCGGGCAGGAATAGTTTCACCTGGTCAAGGATGGAACATATTCAGCATTGGTTTGCAAGGAAGCATGACTATTGCGTTCCACGACGCATTACGAGTCGACAATGTGATTATTTCTGGGAATTTGGTGGTTTCAAATGAGGTGAAAATTCGTGGATACAGTAGAACCAAGACACCGGAATTTAAACTCGAAACAGGAAGTTCTGTAACATTAATGGCGGCAAGTTATAATGTCAGTTGTGGCGAGAAGAACGTTTATTCCGAACTGCAGGTCTTCCAGTTGTCAGTTAAAGGTATTTTCCATGCTGGGCCATTATCCATCCATGATGGAATTAATGATTTTAGTATCTTTGACACCGGTAATTTCCAGTTTTATCCGGTTGGGGAATTCTGGTTTAACCATTTTAATGTAAACGGAAGAATGACGTCATATCGCGACGGAATATTTGAAGGCCGGCATAATCTGCCTATCCCGCATGCGCAATTCGGACCAAGCTCTGACGTTGTAATAAAAAAATGCTTCAATAACTCACGAATTATTGCTAACATTGTTACTGTTGCGGGGAAGGTTGTGACAGATCTACTTGATATTGGTAAAAACTGGAAAAAACTAACCGTCACTGGAACATTTGAATTTCTCCCAGCAGATACATTTAATATTTCAAAGACTGTTATTAACGGAACATGGAGGAGCATTAAACCATTTCGTGATAGTATTCCGTTACTTGGAAACACATTGGTTGTAAACGTGGGAGGTTTGATGAGTTTAAACTACCAACAGAAGCTTGAAGACCCGACATTGGGTAGCATACCGTCCACAATTCGAATGACTGCTTCCATTGATATCCATGGACGTTTCGAAGCAGGGTCAGTGAACATTTTTACAGAAGACCTAACAATATCCACTCATGGCATGCTGACAGTGGACTGGGGAGGCTATGCGGCCGGCCAGGGACCTGGTGCAGGGACTGCTGCAACTTCCGGTTCGTCTGGAGCAAGTCATGGAGGGAGGGGAGGGAAAGGGGCTGGTGTATCATGCCACAGGTTACCATATGGATCTATCTATGCCAGAGGGTCTTGGGGTAGTGGTGGTGGACATGCAGGGAACCTGGGAGGTAGAGGTGGTGGTAAAGTTTACCTTGAGGTACGAAAAGGAGTACAGCTTGATGGAAGGATACAATCTTCAGGAGAACCTGGCAAGGTGAGGTTAATTATTTCTTCATTGTTTCTGACGATGTTAAAACAATTATATCAGTGTCAAAAGCTGGTCAATTTGAAGACAGTTTTCTTCTCTGCTGCGCGTATTGAAACTTTTAAAACAGTTGTTTGCCCATAACCTTATGTATACGATATTAAACCCGAAAACGATATGCTAACTCTATATCAAATGTACTATCCTTGCGCGTTATATTCCATACATGAAATCCTTTTTCATAGGGAGGGAATGCTGGTGGTGGCAGTGGTGGATCAATATGGATAAACTGCACTCAGTTTAATGGTAAGGGGTTCATATACGCAAATGGCGGGAAGGTGTCTGATGACGGAGGTGGTGGTGCTGGTGGTCGGATTACTGTAAATTACCAGCATGGAGTATTCCACAGTGATCAAACGTCAGCCTACGGAGCAACCGCCAGGGTGGAAAATGGAGGACCAGGACTTATCTATTTGTTTGGGCAGAGACCACTGAATAAGAATTTGAGAATTGACAACAAAGGAAAGGAAGCTGTGGTAAAGTGTAATTTAATTTTCTTTCGTTTAAGATTTAGTTACTAACAAAATATACTATTACAGTAGTGATTAATGTGGTATTTATATGATAGCGAACAAGCTCGGTCAAATTGACTCCCTCATATAAACATCCAGTCCACAGTAGCGTAGCCAGCCCGACAATTTAGTCCCGATATGCAAATAGTTTCGTGTTCATTGACTGTGAGAAAACAATCAATTTCAAAAGAAATGAATAATGATAATAATTTTGAATTTGCATAGCGGGACTAAATTGTCAGGCTGGCTACGTCACTACCAGTCCAGTAAACCTTGAAAATGCGAAGCGAGATTCTCGTTAGGCGGGTAAGTTTTGGTTCCAAACTTCCAATAGAAAAGCGCAAGATTCCTGTAAAAACATCGCACTTGCGGTAAAAACCCTGAGTAGGCAATGGCTGTAATTATTATAAACAGCTTCAGGTCCATTCCGAGTAACATGAAAGTCTGAAAGTTTGTTTAAACATTGGCTAGATTGTATTTTCCATGGACATTTTATTTTGCGTCCGATGTGGTTTATCTCGTATTTTTTCAACTACCATTCAAGTGACTAAAATCTCAGTGTGTAAACGAATCTTAGTAGTCCAGTTAAATTATTAGTTAGAATTCCTTCTGACGATATCAACGTGTTTGTCTTATTTGCAGGTCTACCAAGGTTCAGATTTTGAAAAGTTTAAATATTCAGGTAATTATTTGTATGTTATTTTATTATTAATGACTGACCTAACATGTATGCCTGTGAATCACCGTAACAAACTCAATTAAATAGGGCGAAACTCGCATGTGGTGAGCAGGGTTTATTTCAAGAAAAATTTATAACTGCACATATAGGGATGTTACGAAGGCAACAGGTGTTTGACGGGGGCGGGGCTGTCGAAGGATTTTTTACATTCATATAGGTGACAGAATAATCGTGTGGTTGGGTGGGAGAATTGGAGAAAGGCCAGACAAACTCGATTATGGGTGCGGGAGCTAGGGAGTGTTCCCCAAAACAATTTGAATCTTGAGGCTATTAGTTCTGGCAAAGATTTGTTCACCCAACCACTCACAAAAACTGTTTCAAAACATGTAACTGGGAATCATGGATATTCAATATATAACAACCTTAAATTTGCATTTGAGGCAGCAATGAATATTAGGAGTCCTCCCCCAGAAAACGTTTATATTTTTGATGCTCAATTAACATGATGACAGCAATTCTGGAATTTTCTGGAGCATCCACAAGAGTAACGAGTAAATGAGAAGACTGTTTTAAGGCTATATTTGTTAGTTTGGTGACTGCACATTTGTGTTTTAAGAACTGCACAAATGGGTTTAGAACTGCACATTTTGTGTAGAACTGCACGTTAAAATAAACCCTGGTGGTGTGAGGAAAGTGATCTGATAAGAGGTAAAAGATAATGCATGCATTACTGCTTGGCCTGGTTGAGCTACTTGTGTTCTTCCTCCATCCCAAGTTAATTCGTAAAGAGTTTGGCTATTGGAGGAAGAATTTGCCTCAATTAAGCTTTGCCTCGATATCAGTTAGTTTGGGAGGTAATAACAAACACTTGAGGATATCCTGTGTGGATAAATTTGCCTCAATTAAGCTTTTCCTCGATATCAGTTAGTTTGGGAGGTAATAACAAACACTTGAGGATATCCTGTGTGGATATCCAGCTGACGGTGAAACACGCTTTCACATGTTTGTATACTTCTGTGCTATACCCAGTATTTATAGTAGTTTGAGATACGGGAACTCAAATTCAAAATCAACTGATTTGTCTATTGTATAGGAGCCGTTGCCTACCTCCTTCCAGAAACAGACAATTTTATATTCGACTTTACATTTGTTGAAATCTACGGTACGGCGCATCTTTATGTTGACGGTGAAGGAACAGAACTGACAACAAAACTCGTTCAAGGTGATGACACTGGGTACATCCACGTTGCTCCTGGCAACACACTGCGACTCACCGCTGATTCTACATATCGTCGTACCAATATCACGTGGGGTCCTCTTATATACCAGGGAGCATCTTTCGTACTTCCAAATGCTACAGTTGAATTCAGGGAAGTCAGTCCATCATCAAAAAGACCATCGCATATTGATATTTGGGGTCAGGTTGTTGGTAACTTAGCGCATCTTATGGTTGGCTTCGGCGCTACGTTGACATTCAAAGAAATAGCCCCAAGGTCATTAACATTCGTCGGCATAACAATTCAGAAAAAAGGAAGACTCATTTTGGAAAGTGAATACGGTAACACGACAGACCGCTGGGATATAAATCTGTTTGCAGACGCAGGTCCACTGAGGCGCGATGGAAAACTAACCGTGGAAGGTGGTGGCATCCTGGAAACTAGGAGATTACGAATAAATGCCGAGTCTGTTGATGTACAATACGCGGGATTAATTGACCTAAATGGACAGGGTTATGTTGCAGGTAATATGAGAAGAGCTACCCTCGATATATTTACAATCGTTTTTGCTATTTTTGCAAAATTCATATTTGGATGTGGGATTGCATTTCTCGAGAAATGGGTATTTAGTGATCGCGATCGCCAAAGAAAACAATTCAAGAAAAAAGTTTTGCTTTCATTTCTGAAGAAAACCCAAGATTGTTTTCTTTCTATATCAGCAGAGTGTTTTGAATTTTTTTATATTTAATCTGGGCGTAATTGAAACAAAAGAGGAAGGAGAAGTACATTAAAGGCAGAGAGACAGAGCATTACTTGTTATTACTTATCGCTCTCTTTGTGAACATTTTGGCCCTTACAATTGTCGAGAGCCATTACCATAGGAAAAACATTCTCCAGTTAAATACTGAATAAATTATTTTTGCTTAATTTTCTAGGTCAGGGTATCGGTGCTGGAGATTCAACCGGATCTGGTGCAAGCTATGGTGGCCATGGTGGACTGGTATCAAGTGGAGGAACGCCAGGAAGTCCCTATGGATTTATACTGTACCCCACGGATTTCGGTAGCGGTGGTGGTGGAAGCCAAGGGGGGAAAGGTGGTGGATTTGTGGAACTTGAAATTAGGGGATCACTTGTTGTCGATGGTATGTTGCATTAACCAGCGATACTTCGAGCTTAGCTATAATAGCGAAGTTCGTATTTGACATCCACTACCACTACAATTAATAAGGGACCATTCACAAATCAGGTGCGTTTTATATATCATATATCCGATTAACCATTTAGATGAGACGTAATGGTAGCGGTAGTGGAAGTCAAATCTGAACCTCTCTATTGTAAGTTAATCAGTTCAAAGACTTAGACGTAAAATTCCAGAACTGAATTAGGGAGTTGGGCGGGCTGGGATGGAATGAGGGAACCTGAATACATATAGCTGTAATCGTTGGTTGTTGAGAATATAATCTTTTTTATCAAAATATCCATACAGGATGTTTCTCTAGTGACGTATTGATGATATTCGGAATCTTGTACTAATATTAGAAAAAATAAGCCGCCCAGTGTCTTTTAAAATCAATCACAACATCAACTTTTCGACCTTTAGGTACCATCAGTGCTAATGGAATGGCGTCATCTAACAATGGTGGTGGCAGTGGTGGTAGCATATTAGTCACTACTAAAGCACTTGAAGGTTCTGGCCAGATAACAGTGAATGGCGGTACTGGCGCTAGTGGTGGTGGATCTGGTGGTAGACTGGCTATATACTGGCATGATAGAGAATGGTGGTTTGGTCAGCTTCAGGCATTTGGTGGTTCTTCAACCGGAAATGGTGGAGCTGGGACCATATATCTACAGGTATGGATGTTTCATTGTTTTGTGAACTGATGGGGCCGAGGAAACTGATTTTTTCCTCGCTTAGTTAGGATAAGTTGCACCTGATAAGTGACCAGGTTAGGATAAGTTGCACCTTTATACAAAATTTAATATGTAACTAAAAGCCCTGGTAAACGTAGATTTTCAGTGAAATTTGGATATTGAATGGTTTGAAACGAGGTTTTCATTCTCGTAAGGAATTTCAAAGAAATATTGTTGTTTTATTTCTTTGAATTTACACAGGAACGCCGGAACGATGTGAAGATAAGGGGGCAGATTTTCGTGAAAGGGCACTTTTGAATTGATATATACTAAGAGATGTTTGCAAAACATCGGGAGTTGAACTTCGCCTAATCATGTTTTCTATTTATTGGATGATAGGGGTGTGAGGCGGTTCTCCACCAGGCGATTGTGCTATTCTTGAAGCTCGATGGCTGCATTTCTTGCGTTTTCTGAAGCAAATTCGTAAAAGAATCGCACTAACATTTCTGACAATTCGCTATTTCGCCAAGGCAATCCTTTAAATTGTAAGGGCACCTTTGCCCCCCTTGCCCCTCCTGGTAATGGGCAACGGGGGCGGCTGCCCCTCCTGCTCCCCAGTTCCGGCGTCCCTGAATTTACATACAACATTAAATTGAAGTAGTAACGTATGTACATGAATGAAAGTTTAATTTTAATTGCTTTCATTCACTAGTTGGCAGAGTTGCCCAATAAATACACTATATATTTTATACATGAAGTACTGTCCTGAATAAAAACAAAATGGCGGATTCCTGTAAGATGGCTTATTAGATGGTATAAAATCGATATTAAACAATATACATTGAAGGTTTTCTGTATTTAACATGATTTCAATCAGTCAACCTTTGGTCAGGACAGCCAAATCACAAATATGTGTTTCTCAATCTAAGCTTTTTAAATGAAAAAGTTTGTAGAAACGTGCATGGTGCCATGTATATGCGTTCCACTTCGTCTACGTTTATCGTTTCCACTACTGTACGTTGCATTTTCAACTTTAAGACTAAGTATTTTCAAGGAAATGTAGCAGTTATGATATTGGACGTTGGTCTGGCAGGTATGTTAACCCTGCATCACTCTCCGTAGTGTTAATTACAGTGACCCAACACTATATTTAATTGCATTATATACCGTTGCATGGATACGCGAAAAATTTGCATGAATTGCGACCTAAGTCAAACTAATCCAAGGCAAAGCATAAAACTATGTCAACATTTTGTAATATAAGTTACATTTGTTATTTCCTTCTGTACTTTTCGTAGGATAAGCAACCTGGGGTCTTGAACCGAACCCTCATTATCGACAGTAACAATCGACGACCATCGAAGCCTGAAATTGACTATTCAAACTGGAGAGTTGATAGCGGACGGACTTGGCTTCACTCAAATGAAACTGATATGGAATTCGAGGAAGTTCACATTTTGCGTAGGGGAGAGTTAGCAATTTATCCGGATGTTAAGCAGTAAGTTTTTTATAATTTTATTTAAATAGGGAAGATGATTTATATATTCAGTTTATACAGGGAAGGAGTGATCTGTTACAATCTCTGGTGTGTTGAGAGAGGAATAGACGTTATGTCTTCAAACGATTTTTTAAAGTTATCAAACTTTTTCCTTGCTTCACAAAAAAGCAAAAACGTTGCGTATTATTTTTTTCATTTTAGACAGTTTTTGGTGATTTTTCGTCTTTATTTTACCTGTCAGTTGTGTGGGAAGAAACTTAATTTAGGTTCCTAAGTACGACATATATCGACTTCTCTATGGAAACGCTATGTTTCTGGTGTATATATATATATATATATATATATATATATATATATATATATATATATATATATATATATATATATATATATATATATATATATATATATAGTGAAATATTGCTGATAACAAGATACAAGTGTTGTATATAGAAAAGGTTTCAATGTGCAACCAAAAGAGACATTTATAACGTAAAATAAAATAAAAGCCACTCAAATTTTGCACAAACGTTTTCGCTTTAATGTTAGCTCCTCAGGTGCATATTTACAATAAGTGGAATTTAGTTTATCTATTATCTACGTTCTATGATATCATATTATAATAACTATGTTAGGAATGCATATATTTACATGGTGTGAAGTCACCCGTTAAAAACATTCTATTGATCTAAATGTAAGCATAAACTTAATGGTTTTTTAATTAGCGTTCAGATCCGGATTCAGTATATTGATAAGTTCCTTTTCTTTCATCTCCCTAAAAAGTCTGTCCGTGTTAATGCATTGATATATAGGCATTATTTTGAAAATTCCGTTGTTACACATATTTAAGTGTTCGCTTACTTTTAGATGTCTATACTCTTCGTGTCGAATTTGTTCCTTGTGCAATGTCACTCTTTTTCGTAAGTTTTCTGTCTGGCCGACGTAGAAGCTGTCGCATTTTGAGCAAATGATCACGTAAATGACATATCTCGCTTTGCAGTTCATCGTTGAATTGACTTTCCAGGTTTTACCGCTCTTTAATGTAACAGACTTTCCTGTGATTAAAACATCGCATGTTCCACATCGCTTTTCCTCGCATTTTGTTACACAGTGTTCTCTGTCCTCTGAATTGAATTGTGCTTTTGTCAAGTATCGCTTCAAGTTCTTCGGTTGGCGTTTGCTTACAATGAGTTTGGTCTGTCTAATACTCGTTTCATTTTCTCGGAATTGTTTAGAAATTTAAAGTTCTCCCTTATTTTTCCAATTACTTGAGGGTTGTTGGGATTATGAGTTATTACTAAAGGCAAGACATTGTCATCAGTTTTATGTTTTGGTGCCCTCAATTCCTCAATGTTTTTTGATGAAGCCTTCTGTATTCCGTTTTTTATAAGCAATTTCGGATAGTTCTGCTTTTGTAGGAAATATTCTAGTTCATCAAGACGCTTT
>CACRXK020011421.1:0-11452 GCA_902702795.2 Paramuricea clavata | reverse complement strand
ACTATAATTGATTTGTAATGTTTAGTATAACCAATTTCTCATATGAATTTTTATATTTGCAATATTAATTAGTATTTATTAATATTTATATCTATTTTTTGCATTAAAAAATTAAGAGTGATGAACAACATTGTCTGTCATTTACTATTATTTCATCTAGATTCTAGAATTTCTGCAGGAATACCAAAAATCTTATAGGAAATTAGAATAAATTATTTTCTTATAGCAAATTCCTATAATAATTTGGGACTAGACTTGAGAATTCTTATAGGAATTCTTCCTATTAAATTCTTATAGGAATTCCTGTAGAAAAAATTCCTATAGGAATTTTTCCTATAGGAAAAATTCCTATAGGAAATTTTCGTTTGGGGACTGAAAGCAAGGTGGTCAGTTCTTACAAAAAAAGTTGACTTAAAGATTGAATCAGTTCCAGTTGTTGTATATGCATGTTGTGTCGTGCACAATTATTGCGAAATTAACAAATCTTATGTTGATGAAGATCTTCTTAGATGCCAAATGGATTTGTATAAAAGAAATGAAGATCAAAACCGACACCTTGTTGACCCAGTATACTCAGGTGATCATAGTGAAGGTGATGTGGTTCGCAAAACAATAACAAACTACATTCGGGATGAACCCAGCTTATTTAAAGCCTGTATGTTTTTCAATGAAGCAACGCAAGCATAAGCATAACACAAGAGCCGTAGGCTTTGGTGAGCTTACATATACTGTAACATAAACAGCATAAGAGGTTGTCCTCAGTTGTGCAACACTGATGCAAGCACAAAAAGAATGTAAGTCCTTGATATTTTTGGTAAGTTTGCTTATGGTTGCGCTTCATGTTTTGGCTATCCTCACTAGAGAATATGCTCAGTTTAGTGAAAACCAGCCTTCAACATAATATGGAATAACAGATGTTATTAATAGAAACCCTAACAATATCAATTTAACATTCCAAACTCAAATATATGCAGCAGTCTGCTGCTCTATATTACCTAAATTGTAAGATGTAAATAGAAACAAGCTGTTTATTCATTGTTTGGTTCAATGTTGCTATTACTTGGACATGGTGGGTTATGAGGGTACATACCATTGTGGGTTTGAAATACTGCGGGTGGATGTGATATTTCACCATGTTGGTAAAAGAGATTTGATTAAATGGCCCCCGAAGCTGAGAATTGGACATTACCTGAGCCATAATAGCTTGCGACATCATTTCCATAGATCGAGAAATTCCATTTCCAACATTCATGATGGAAGTGCTCACATCCTTTAATGTAATTGCAAAAGATTCTGTCGACTGCCGTGTTGCTTCTGCCAAATTTTTGCGAAATGTAGAATCCTCTTTTGCCTCGTTTAGTAACAGCTTATCTCGCTGCGCAGCTGAGAGAGCCTTCTCTAGGTGCTTTCGCTTATTGTCAATGAGGTGTGGGATTTGGTTACTAATTTTTCTTTTTTGGGCCACTTCAGCTGCTTTGATGACATCATGTATATTATCATCAGGCTGGTCAATATCGAGGTCAAGATCTGCCATGTCATGCTCATTTAAAGTTGTCTGTTTGGTTACGTTGTCATCTTCTACTGAATTCACGAGGGTATTGATCTCACTCTCCTGCTCTGCGCCCTGGAAGTTATCCGATATCACACCAAATTCAAGGGGCTGCTTAGTGGCAGCTGAACCTCCCCAGATTACAGCTAATTCATCGTAGAACTCGAATACGATTTTTCCGCCTGAGAAAAGTTTTGTCTTATATCTTTAATCTTTTCCCTGATTTGTGAATATCCCTTCTTGGTCAGTTCATTTTCGGCCTGATTTTGCTTTGTATATTCTTCTTTTTCTTCCTTGCTCATGGTCGAAAATGGTATATTTGGAGGGGAGAGAAATACAGGTCCAAATATTGAGGTATCTTCATCATACAACTTTGCCATTTCTTGTCTGACCCATGTGTACTGAGCTGGTCGATCGCCATCGAAATCAACATTTTTGTATTCCATTTCACTCTTATAAGCTTGAAGGCATTTTATCAAGTTTTCCACCATTCCTGTTTCCCAACGAAATTGCTTCGGTTTTGGTTTTTCCACGCGCTTTTGAAGCTTTTTTTGCCGACACTTTGCACGAAGAAACTTGTTCTTCCGCCATCTTGAAAATGAATACGTGCATTTGGATTTTGAGCATGCGCACAAAGACATTATTTTACTTAAAAGCCGAGCCAGCTCAGGTAAATGCGTTTATATGGAAAACTACCCAGCCCGTTTAGGCGGGGCAGCTCGGTTCTCATGTAAACGCAACATGAAATTTAGTAGGAAATATTAACAAAGACGGGATCCCGCCTAAAGCGAGCTAGCTCAGGTACCTGAGCTGGCTCGCCTCATAGAAACAGCCCCTAAGACAGGTAATGTATGGACTAATGTAATAGTTGACCAACACAAGGCCATTGATAGGTAACAGAAGTATATGAATGGGGTTGATTGTTCGGATCAACTCATAGGTACTAATAATGTTATGCGTAAGTGCTTGTGATGATGGAAAACCTTGTTCTTCCATCTCATTGATATTGCTATTGTAAACGGTTTCATTCAAGACCCCCCGGGTACACGGTCCGTAATTTTAGGGAGGAGGTTATCAGGCAAATTTGTGGGTCTCTGAGTATGCGAACCCCCCTGTAGCTGTAAGGAGGCCAACTCTCCCTATTCCCACCAGTCTGTTGGATTCTATTCATGTGCCACAGTTCACAGATTTTAGGAGACGGTGTGCAGTTTGCTACAAGCAGGGTAGAGGTGAGTTCAAGGTGCACACATATTGTAGTGCCCCACAGTGTGGTAAGTATCTACATGTAACTAGGGAGAGAAATTGTTTTTTGGAATGGCATAATAGTGCATATCATGAATAATTAACATATACATGATCTAATATAAATAATGATATCAAAGATTTTGTTAGCATCCCACTCGATTGAATAACAGTTGAAGTATTTTGTAGATGGAAATGATTCTTGGTAAATTTACATACATTTATTAGACCTAACCAGGAACAGCCACAAAAAATGCAACTATAGGTCCAGGAGTGAAACTTGCTCCTGCGATTCCAATACAGCGGAATCGAAGAGCCCCAGGTTTGATTCCCGCCGGGGACCTGTAGTCGCATTTTTTCACAGCTGTTCCTGCTTAGGTCTAATAAAAGTATTTAAATTCACCCTCAGTAATTTCAATGTACAAAATCCTTCAACTGTAAAATAAATAATGATAACATATACAAAAAAGGAAAATAAACAAAAAAAAAGTGGATTATATATAAGTGGGTGGTATGTGGAGATCCAGATCCAATATATAAGTGAGTGGTGTGTGGAGATCCAGAAGCACAAAAATCAAAGTGCGGGAATATATATATAATGTATCATGGACAAAATATTCTATGCATACTAATATTTTCCTGCATACATTTCAAAACAAGACACGTCTATGTGTACTATCGTTTTTACTACATTTTGACAGTTTCGAGAAGGGTTATTCAAACAGCCGTAACTTTTTTCTTTTTATTCCTTTTCAGCCATACTTGCTGGACATGTTGCTAATAAATAAGTACAACTTTGTGCATTTAAATTTTTACTATACATTGTGCAATATGTGGAACATAGATAAGTTCATGTCTAACGTTTGAAGACACATTTTATAATTTATGCTAAATTATGCAAATTTATTTCAAAATGTACTGTTTTTTTTTCAAAAGTGAAATAAAATTTTGATAGCTTATTCAATAAGCTATAAATAATGATAACATATACAAAAAAGGAAAATAAACAAAAAAAAAGTGGATCATATATAAGTGGGTGGTATGTGGAGATCCAGATCCAATATATAAGTGAGTGGTGTGTGGAGATCCAGAAGCACAAAAATCAAAGTGCAGGAATATATATAATGTATCATGGACAAAATACTCTATGCATACTAATATTTTCCTACATACATTTCAAAACAAGACACATCTATGTGTACTATCGTTTTTACTACATTTTGACAGTTTCGAGAAGGGTTATTCAAACAGCTGTAACTTTTTTCTTTTTATTCCTTTTCAGCCATACTTGCTGGACATGTTGCTAATAAATAAGTACAACTTTGTGCATTTAAATTTTTAGTATACATTGCAATATGTGGAACATAGATAAGTTCATGTCTAACGTTTGAAGACACATTTTATAATTTATGCTAAATTATGCAAATTTATTTCAAAATGTACCGGTTTTTTTTCAAAAGTGAAATAAAATTTTGATAGCTTATTCAATAAGCTTTAAAAAGGGGTATAGCTTGTTTGTTTTGTAGTTGTGGATACTTGTTGAGAAATAAGCCGAGAGAGAGGTCCACTCAATTTATGGTGTTTTTGACCAGTAATGAAAGAGTTTTATACTTTAATTTAAACGTGTGCTGCTTGTCCCTTCAACAAGGGATTTGTGCGACTAGACCCAGGACTTTGGGAAATAGGTAATTAAATATACAAATTATCTTCTATCATATTTATCTTTGTCAATTAATTTGTTATTAAAGTAAATTTGGGACAAAAATATTGTGTTTTATTTATATTAAAATGCTGCATTTGCCCCCTTTAGGAAAGCAGACCTTGCCCCACCCCCTTTCCATCATCTCTGACACCATATAACTACATTCTAATTTAATTTCTAAGGTTGAGTTCTTTCCATGTTTTATTAAATCATTGAAGAGAATTTTCATTTTCCGAGAATTTATTATCAATAAATTAATTAACAGTCAGTAACTGATTGAAAACATTTGTAAATATTCCTTATATTCGTAGAGAAACTATATTTAATACATGACAACTGAAGCAATAGTTCATGCATTGCGTGGAGGCCTGGTGCCCAGTTTAAGTGTCAGAGTCACTGATCTGAAGTAAGACTGGATGATGCATCTATAATATACAAAAGTGAAGCCGGAAGTCACCGGCCGCCACCCGATTCTGGGGCCCCCCAGACTCAGACTTTGTGGAGAGCCTCAGACTTTGTTTGTCAACCACAAGCTCGTTTTGCTACTTTCATACAAAATCAACTCAAAATATACAAGATTTACTGTTACTGGACGAATATGCTCAGGAAATTTGAAGAAATGAAGCAGCTACATTGTGAACGAAAGCGTACAGAGGTTAGTTTTAAAATACCTTGAGGCTACTTTTATAATTATATGAATTAAAATAACATTATATTGAGTCATTGTTTATAAGGCCTGTTCTAAACGTCGCATTTTAAATGCGCCGAATGCATTCAAAACATTAGATAATCAGCTGAAATGCCTCATTATCCATTGTTTTGAATGCATTCGGCACATGCAAAATGCAACGTTTTAAAGAACAGGATTAATTTGGATTAAAAATATTTGATTGTCACTTGTCTTTCTACTTTAAAACATATAAAACTTCTCGACAAGGCACTGAGGAATGCTCTTGACAAAATTGATATTTAAAACTGTTCCTTATAAATTCATATAAATATTATAAAAGTGTAGCCTCAAGAGTCAAGGTATTTTAAAACTATTTAAACCTCAGTACGCTTTTGTTCACAATGTAGCTGCTTCATTTCTTCAAATTTCCTGAGAATATTCGTCCAGTCACAGTAATTCCTGAATGTTTTGAGTTGATTTTGTATGAAAGTAGCAAAACGAGCTCGTGTTGATAAACAAAGTCTGAGGCTCTCCACTCCTTCAGAGTTATAAATCCCGTTTCGCAGCGTTATAAAACCATAATACTCCAAATTTTTTGCTCAAAATTCTTCTTGTATGCTTCTATCTTTATGATTGTAAAATTGGCCCGGTCGGAAATGTAGCCAAGGCAAAAAACTCGAAAAACCACCATCTGTAATACAAATCCATACATAAGAGGGGCCCCAGAATCGGGTGGCGGCCGGTGACTTCCGGCTTCACTTTTGTATACTATAGATGCGTTATCCAGTCTTATTTTAGATCAGTGGTCAGAGCGCAAAGTGTCATGGGATAGCGTTGTTTCAAATTTTTGTGCTAAAAATTTGAAAGCACATTTACATGTCTTACATGGTGAAGAAAATTTCAAACCCAAACGATGGAAAAGCCATGGAAAAGTTCGTAAAATGTTATTCAGATCTCACAGGTAAGAATAATTATATTTTGACTTGTTATTTAAGAGGCTGTCTCTGTAAAAATTGCCCGCTCAAATTTCATTTCAAACATGATCTTCGCTAAAACTCTGGCAACTGGAAGGCTTTACCAAACATAAAATAAAAACAGTCTCGGTTTGGTTGAAAACAATTTTCCAGTCGTGCTGCAAATAACGAAATATTTCCCCCCTTCAAGGCCTGTTGGGACGTCTCGAAAATTGAAAATTACGCATTTTTCATTGATCCGTAAAATATTATATTTGTGTCAACTAGCAATGAATTTTATATCATTTCACCCGTGAAACTTTCTAGTTTTCTTGAAGAGGAATTTTTACCTAATATTAGTTGTAAAGGAAAATTAAGCACAGTGTAAACCCTACTTATGACTATAAATCAAAGAGTGGAAATGGCCTTGATTTAGATTCTATTTTTCAAATTTTGGGACTTTGTCAATCGCTCGGGCCTATTTTTCAAGGAAGTATAGTCCTTTGTTGGAAATATATGCAAAAAACCCTGTACGATTTCAGTATTTCAAAAGTTATGGCCGTTTGTATCAACACACATGCGTGTATTTGCGATGAGTCGTCATATTGTAAAATCACTCTATCTCGTGCAGATTCTAACTTAAATGCAAGAATATACAGCTTACCTCGTTACTAACTCAATTTATTTCCTTTTTAAGTCAATTTCCAATTCCTCGCATGGCCGATCCCATTATTAAACACAATAGTACATGTCCTTCTCTTCCTCTTGATCTGTCCGACCTTGGTTGTTTCAGGTTGTTTCGAAACGTTACGTTGCTCACACTTCGCATATGTAAATATCTTTTCGAAACAGAATTTGTTAAAAAATGTTATGGAGCGATGAGTCGTGTAAAATCACTCAATATCGAGACATAAATACAACAATGTACAGCAGCTTCC
Source organism: Paramuricea clavata (assembly GCA_902702795.2). Lineage (NCBI taxonomy): Eukaryota > Metazoa > Cnidaria > Anthozoa > Malacalcyonacea > Plexauridae > Paramuricea > Paramuricea clavata. The sequence continues at coordinate 4,398 of CACRXK020011421.1, read as the reverse complement.
CTGCTTTAGTCAATATTAATTACAACTTGTGTCGCGTGACCGACATGTACAAGCTTTGCACCGCTAATTATAGAACTACTTTGTTTACGACCTTTTCAGTAAGCAGGATTAACATAGGTGTACGGGAGGAAAAAAATAGTGGGACGGACAATAGTTTGACCGATATTGAAGGAAATTTTCCAGGAAATTTGTCCGAGGGATGGGGGGGGGGAGACAAAATTTTCAAGATTTAATATGAAGACTTAGAATAAGAAATATAAAAAAGGCTTCACACAGCTTTTGAAATACAGTCTGGCGGTAATGAGAATCAAAAAATTATTTTATGTGGCCTACTGTAAGCTTTCCTTTCATCATTTGCCCGATTTTAAGCCGAACTGCCAGGATTTTAAATAGAATCTGCCGACAAAAAAATATTTGGGGGGGGGGGGTAACCCCCAGTGGTACGCCTATGAGAATAAATTAACAGGCTGTAGTCAGCAATTTACACGAATTACAGACCAAGTATAAAATGCAGAATAGGTGTAATTTGTGTAAATTGCTGACTACGGCCTGTTAATTTATTCTCAGAGGTGTACAGCATGAGCTGCTTTATACATGCATGCAGTAACCCCTGGAGAAATACATGCATGCAGTAACCCCTTGCCTTACTGACAAAACATTATGTTTTCTGAATATGAAGAATTGAAAGTAGTTGTCATAATGCACATTCTGGTCAAAAATCCTTGGCGCACTTAGTCGAAATAGCATAACCTTTACTTCATTTATGATTACCATATAAATACTTGTCAATTTTATGCAAAATTTCATGTCCAAACACACCCCTTATCAATGTTGTGTAACACCTTGGACGTATAACACACAACAGACAACATTGAACAGGGGAAAGGGGGGTTGCTTATGCTTGTTATTGAAATGGGAGTCAAATTTCGCACAGGTTGTGTCAAGTGCGCCAACATTTTTGACCAGGATTGTAGCACTCAAGGTAATGCCAATGCAAGAATGATATAAGTATAAATCATGCAAATTTGGGCATGCACATGTCGATGATAGCTAGGGGACTGCTCATTATTTATTGTACTGGGGGAGACTGAGGAGAAACTCTACATTTATAATATTTTGCCCCCCTCTTAAGACAAGTAAAATTTTCAAAGCCCCCCCCCCCCAACAGGCAAAACAAGAACATAAATTTTGGTCCCCCCTAGAGAAACAAAAATAGATAATGGGGACCAATAGACAATTCCCATTATAGACTAATTTTTTTTATCTTAGCAAAAAAAAGTATATTCCCAGGAAGAGCATACTAAAATTAGTAAAATTGCAAACTTTTAACTCATTAACGCCCAATGCGCCCGTATGCGCCTTGAGATTGACAAGTGGGTAACGGACAATGCGCCCGAATGCGCCCTGGCATGACACCTTAACTTGCGGGCATGATATTTGAGCACGTGTTTATCGGGTTGCCTAGCAACGGATACGAAAATAGAACGTGAAGTTCGAGCTTTTCAACGGTGTATCATGCAAGAAAATCGGTCAGAAACTCGCAAAGTTTTTCAAGTTTAAAATCTTAGTTTTCCAAAAATAATGAATAATGGCGATTCTGTTACAAAGAAAGATTTTACAGCAAGTTTTAAAAGCAAGAAAAGAAGAGGTTTCTGAATCAAATACAACGAAAATTTGGCATGAAAGGAAAGCGAATGCATTGACGTTTTGGGGCCAAGTTTTTCTGTGAACCATGCACGAGATTTTCAGGCAAAAAGATGAGGATTTCTCCAAACTTTATTAAAAATAGAAGTCGGAAATCACAAGAAAGATGAACACGGAACACAAGTGAGCAGATACGATTTTTTAAAGGGTATTTTTGAGTAGAAATATGCGATCAAACACTCACAAAATTCAACTGCATTAATGTTGGTTGAATCTAGTTTAAAGTTATCTTTTTAGACGAACTGTTTATGCAAATTTGGGCACAATTTCGACTGTTTTCGTAACCCCATTGTTGGTCTTCTTGTTCAAGTTGTTATTTTAGCTAAAGTATGTTTCAAACGACACCAGATTAAATTCCTGTGTGCGTACGTGCCCTATTTGGCAAGAATACTTCGAGTATTAAATTACACTAAGTAAGTAGGGTACTCCAAAATCACTGTTATATCTATTTTCATCAATTTAGTCTTAAAATGACAACTCGTTTCAGACATATTGTGGTTTGAAATAAGTGTATTGAATTAATGCGCGCGCTTGCCGCGTGCGAATTCTCAAAAAGTCCGCACTTGAGTTCTAAAGCTTTTAAAATGCTTTTTATATTGGGTTTTATATCCCCATAAAACTTTAAATCGATAAGGCAGATAGTAATGTTGATCCAACCTCATTTTCTAGTAACTACATGTTGAATCAGAAGGAAAAGTTATCAAAATTTGGTCGCGACGGTTTGCCGTTGTTGTCGCTTCTCTCTGAAATGGCTTCCTTTGCGGGAAGCCATGAAACTGAAGTCCCAACAAAAACATAATTTAGCCGTCCTTTCGGGCCCATTGCTCGCTTTTTTATCATGAAATCGTTTCACTAGAACATTTTTAATAATGTCTATGGGAAACTTTGTAATTTTCTGAACTAAAAGTTTATGGTTTTGAGGTGTTTATTTTATAAAATAGCACGCGCGACAAAATGGCACTAATGTGGTTTCTCATGTCTGACAATCAACCAAAGATGAAAGTCCTTATTTCACCCTTTTATAGCTATGTTGAATACCTGACTATTAGGTTATCTTTTTCATTTGAGCATACAGATAACATTTCTACACAATTAGTCCTAATGAAAGCTTATTTCAAACTAAAAAACAGCGATTGTTTTTCAGAGCCAGACTTCAAAAGAGAACGCGTGTCTGACATTTTATAGCAGCCTACATTGGCGCGCAAAATAATTTTGGCTAAAAACCGTTTCTTTCCAAACAGAAACATGAGAAAATTGAGCTAAAAGGCTTACCTGATGTATGTTTAAAATGTTTTTCTCTTTATGGTGTTTTTCAGTGCTTTGAGTAGAGAAGTGAATAACTTTGGTTTTGTCACCGCAATTTGCCTTTGAAAATGTCGGCTGTCATTGTCTGTGTTAAAAACACCTCAGAAAATTCCTATTTTCTCACCTTCCCATCCTTGGTTTATATTGAAAACAAATAGATTCTAGTACCGTATGTCCTTTTAAATATATTTGAGGTAATTAAAAACTCCAAAGATGTACAAGCACTGTGTTTTGGCTTGCACACTTTGTTGAATTTTAACACTTAGTCACTGTTCTAAATTTCATGTTGTAAACATCTTGCCCAAAAAAGCAAAGGAGTATTTTTTATAATTTTTGATCATTTTCTAATTCATATCCCAATAGATGAAAATTGGTTATAATATACATGGGTACTAATTTAGTAAATAATTTTTTTTTGGTTTTTATATAAATATATGGAGATATTGCCCCTATAGGTGATGAGTGACATGAAAAAAATAGTGTCACTGGTTTACAAATAAAAATTCTCATTGAAAAAACTAATGATATATATAGGTATGCAAGTTCATTTAAACTAAATTTGGTCAATCATATATTAATAATGTTTGGTTGAAAAGACCAGATTTTTTCATGCAACTATTTCTGAGATATTGCTATTTTGGTGAAAGCTCTTGAATTCAGTCACGTATTCGCCATATTGCTTGCACGTTAGGGGGTAGAAACATTGTAACAGCTTGCGCGTTAATGAGTTAAACAGACAAATGTTTCATTAGCAAAATTGTCGGTTTTGTTTAGTAAAGAAGCGCCGTACAGCCATCGGACATAATCACGGATGTGCAATGTCACTGGAAAAACAAACCGCAGAAAAATTGTATTTTTGCTCGTAAAATTTTCCTAGGTCCAATACTTACCCAAAACTTTTGTATTCGATAAGATTAAGTTGTAATATATCCAAAATACAACATTAGCTAAATGGCTTTTTAGATAAAGCATGTCTTAAGGTTCGAAATCCATCCAAAACTTTTGTACTCTATGAGATTAAGTTATGATATATCCGAAATACAACATTAGATAAATGAACATGTTCTAGATCAAAGTGAAATATTCTATTTACCTGAATTCTGGACAAAACCTAAACAAATCTGCAGTTTTTGCATGATATTTGACCAATATGCTGCTAATAATTGCAATATAGTGAGATTCTTGCAATCTGTCTATTCGTTCATGCGGGATTCCTTACATTTTATTAATATTTGCAACAAAATCCAATAAAATCGAGAACTGCAGCATTGCAAGAAATTAGGAAATTTTAATGAAATTGAATGATCTTGAAGCAAATGAGAATAGCAATGCAGTTTACTGTAAAATCACATATATTTAGCAGGAATGGGAAATTATCTTGTTGACAAA
>CACRXK020011420.1:0-16357 GCA_902702795.2 Paramuricea clavata | reverse complement strand
GTCGTGGGTCGTGGGTAGAACGTCGTGGGTCGTGGGTAAAAAGTCGTGGGTCGTGGGTAAAAAGGCGTGGGTCGTGGGTAAAAAGGCGTGGGTCGTGGGTAAAAAGGCGTGGGTCGTGGGTAAAAAGGCGTGGGTCGTGGGTAAAAAGGCGTGGGTTCCGAATAAAAAGTCGTGGGTTCCGAATAAAAAGTCGTGGGTTCCAAGCAAAATATTTCCATATATTTACCTTTCTCCCTTTGGGATGCGTGTTTTTTTTTTCTTCTGAGGCTTTCCCAAACTATGCCCAAATATGCATAGCTTAGAGCGCGTTAAGGCCGGGTTTTTGATATCGGCAGATCGGTTTATAAATATTATAACCAAGTGTGGATGAAACAAGTTCAACTTCACGCCCCATATAGTTCAAATATTTGGACGTTATAATCTTATAGACAGATAAATTAGTTACTGCAATTCTTCAATAAGAATATGGCTCAAGGCGACATGTACGAAAGCTGAGTAGCACTATCCACTCGATATTATAGTCAAATTTTTATAACCGGCAATGGCATCATATGTTTTCAAAGCTATATATGGAACTGCGGAGTATATAGCTAACCATTTAATTAATGAAATAATATGACATTTGACTTATATATGGTCTTCATGTATATACTATACAAAGAATTCGAAGATCGCCGGTCTGCAAAATAGTGATGCATCGATATCCATATCGGTAATTTTGTTGTTGATATTACTGACATCGTCGTAAACATTACAAGAAAATATATCTCTAGACCAACCAAAGTTGCTGTTATTTAAAACTGCTGAAGTCTATCCTAAACGATTTCTGAAATATCGCAAACTACAAACGGAACAAACCTTGCATGTAAACAATGCTACTCCGGCTGTTATTAAATAAGCGCTGTGAAATTCCCAAATTCCAACTTGCCACCGACTTCGCTGAAACTTGATGCTCAAGAAATATGTAGAAGTATACCTCTCTGTTATCAAACCTACGGTAAAATAGTTCGACAAAAGCCTACTGAAAGATAAGTCAAAGCATGAATGTTACAAAATACTGTATGTGTCACTATGTGACTGTATATTTGTAACTTATATGTTTGCCATTAGAAAATACAAATCACATCATGATAAATTTGACACTAGATTCACTACTTCCTGGTATGTATACATCGTGGCATGTATTTAAGTGAAATCTCTCAAATGCTTTCTTTTATTTTTCCCCTAGTAAATTAACAGACATTGCATTAAATTAACACTGTCCAAGTGGAAATTTCTCGCTTATTACTGTAAGAACATGGATCAACAAATTAGTGAAGCCCTGAATGTCAGAATTTAGCTATTTATGACAGGCTTGACAGCACTATTTCGTATTGAAGAATTACAATATTTATCTGTCTATAAGATTACAACGTCCAAATATTTGAGCTATATGGGGCTTGAAGTTGAACTGTTTCATCCACACTTGGTTATAATATTTATAAACCGATCTGCCGATATCAAAAACCCGGCCTTAACGCGCTCTAAGCTATGCATATTTGGGCATAGTTTGGGAAAGCCTCAGAAGAAAAAAAAACACGCATTCCAAAGGGAGAAAGGTAAATATATGGAAATATTTTGCTTGGAACCCACGACTTTTTATTCGGGACCCACGATCTTTTACCCACGACCCACGATTTTTTACCCACGACTTTTTACCCACGACCCACGCCTTTTTACCCACGACCCACGCCTTTTTACCCACGACCCACGCCTTTTTACCCACGACCCACGCCTTTTTACCCACGACCCACGCCTTTTTACCCACGACCCACGCCTTTTTACCCACGACCCACGCCTTTTTACCCACGACCCACGACATTCTACCCACGACCCACGACCCACGACTGTTAGCTAGTCCCCCGTTACCTCGTCGCCAGTTATAATATTCTATTTTCCTATTTAGTCTAAAATACACACACCAAAATCTATTCTATACACAAGCGTCCTTTTTCCACGAGGTTTCTTTCTCTACCCCCTTTTGTCCCCTATATCCTCTAAATCCATATCGGTCCCTTAATATCAACTATGGTCATAATATAATACAAAATAACTCAAACAGAAACACTATACCAGTATAAATATATAATATGAAACACTCGGGCTGCGTTCTCATGTTTTATATCTGATAAAGCACGTACTGCTGTCTTCATTGGAAGGTCTCAGCATGTTTCACCCAATCGACAAAGGTCGCTGAGAGTCCCTGAGTTATTTCACGATCCCTATAAAGGGTTAGATTTTAGTGATGGACGAAAATCGGAGGACCCGGAGAGAAACCTTCAAAGAGTCCCAATCCCATTTCCCACCTGAAATTTTGGCAAAATCCCAGTCCCAGTTGGATTTTTATTAGAAATCGCAGTCCGAGTTATTGAAATCCCAGTCAATAAAAAAAAGCTATTTATCGGTAGAATAAACAGTTTTAAGACCTTTTTAAGCCACCGTGTGTGCGCACCGTGCGGTAGAAGCGGTTAATGCGCTGTCTCTTGCCACTGAATTAAGCTCGTTACTGCAGGTCGAGGACATGAGTTTACTTCGGACCACTTCGGTCGGCGAATCCTTTCTTTTTGCAGTTCTCGCTTGCAATTGTTTTCGCTAGTTCTCTTGCTGTAGTACATTGTAGGGAGATCAATACATTTGATTTCTGCAATGACAGTTCGTTCGTTTGTTTCCGACATGTCCGACATGACGGTATTTTTTGTTGTGCTTTGCCTTTACTAAGGGTTAAATAAAGTATATACCGGAAACCAGGCATATATTCCGCTGTGCATCTGACTTGGGGACACGCATAATCAGAAAACCCAGAATTCCGGGCGCCAGAGTATGCCTGTTCGCAGGTAGTGCTGTGAATAATATAGTTAACAACAAAAATCATGACCAAAGACACCAAAAACGGATCAAAATTGTATTTTAAAATACTTAAAACGTAGAAAAATTGGGAATCGACTCGCATTACCTCAATCCCATTCCCATTTTTGAGGACTTCATTTCCCATTCCCAGTGGCCAAATCCCAGCAACCCAAATTCCATTTTCCCAGTCTAAAAATAGATCAATCCCAGTTCCCATTTTACCCCTTCAGGACCCTCTTCAAAACGCAGGAGAGAGTCAACCAATTCTACTTAAATTAGTTTTTCCAGCACAGGGAAGTTATAACCAACTTAAGTAAATCCCAGCCTCCAACTTCAGTAAGCAGGCTCGCAGAGGTAAATTTACAGCGCGTTCCTGCACTGAGCTCCATATATATCTGGAGCGAGAACTCGAGTCCAAACTTGTAAAGGCAGCTTCGTGTTAACCGCGCAGTCAAAAACAATAGAAAGTCACTAGAACTGTCGTCCAATAGACCTTTCAATTTCCACCATCTTGGCAAGGAGTACGCCGAAATTTCGTAATTTGATATACATTTAAAGAATAACGCTATGGTTTGATGAACTAATAACTTAGTTAGCGATATGGTCCGTTAGAAAAAACTGAGATTAGCTGGGAAAGTGTGGTAAAAAAGCTGTTTACGACTTTCAGACTGTTGGACGTCAATTACGCCATTTTGGCTTCAATTTTCTCATAGGTCGAATGACTCAAGTTCTTGCTCCAGATATATATAGCGCTCACTGGTTAACTGTTTCTTAAAACGAATTTGATAATATCTATTTACAGCTCATGATGGCGTCCAAACGAAAGAGCACGACTACGATTTTCTGAATCCATTTCCTCTGGATGAACATCATAGAGTAAGATCATCCGAATTCCAGTTTTGTGTCGTTATAATTTTAATTACCTCAGTTGCTTGTACGAGGAGTATCCCCAGTTTTGCTTCATCAAACTTAAAATACTCATTAATAATTCATAAACCTTGTGGCAAATCGTGTCAGCCATAATATGTCACATGGAGTGACTTTATATCTGATAAAACTCATCTTCATTAGTATTTTTTATATATTAATTGTTTATCCTAGTAATTAGTATCGTATCGTCGTATCGTAAAAATTTATTTCAAGACGCTAGCCACTCATCAACATACGTTGGTTTTCATGAACGGCGTCGTCAATTTATATACAAAGTATTTACAAGAAAATACGTAGAAACAAAGAAAAACTATTTACAAGAGTGCATGCTGAATACAGGATGTGTGAACCATACATTAACATTAGTAACAGAATCAAAGATTAATATTTTCTTTGAAAATATGGATTGATCGTGCCTCTTTTGCTTCCCGAGAAAGGCTATTCCTAAGCTTTGCCCCGCTGTATTTAAAACCTTTTTTTAGGAATTCCCTTCTCGTTTTTGGGAGAGCTAAATCAGTATAGCTATTTCTTAAGTTATAGTTCGCTTGCGTTAAACTACTCCCAGTCAATGACTCTTTCAAGTTCGGAGCAGTATAATCGTTTAGAATTTTATACAGAAAAATGGACTTCATCTTCTGTGTTCTACTTTTTAAAGCGGATTCAATTTCGTAACTTGCGCCAGCAATTATTCGAGCTTACTGGAATGAAATTGTTAGCCCTCTGCAACATTGCAATGCCAGATCCAACTTTTTTCACTATCTGTTCGACCTGTTTATCCCAGTATGATTATATAATTTTTCATCCTCATTATGGTATTCTTTAGTAGTCGTATTTTAAGCTATTCAAAACAGGATCGTTGTCGTGTCTTGTCAGATATAAAACGCTCGGCTGCGCCTCGCGTTTTATATCTGATAAAATACTCCTACTCGTGTTTTAAATAGTACACATCATCTTTATTACACCTCTGAACAGTTTAAAACTGATAACCTCGAATATAAAAAAGTTAGTTTAGTTTAAGTTTTCTCCTGCAGTAGGACTGGATCAATAAGGGATGAACAACAACTTATAGAGCTATCCAGTACAAATAAAGTTACTTTAGTTTAGGTTTCCTACTGTAGTAACACTGGATCGATAAAAGACGATCCTTACTGGACTTCTTGGGAGAACAGTTTAGATCTGGTGGAGCTATCCAGTATAAATAAAGTTAGTTTAGTTCAGTTTTCTCCTGTAGTAACAATAGGATCAATAAGAGATGGCTCTCATTGGAGTTTTAAGAAGGCCAGTTTAGAAATGGTGGACTGGTGGAGCTGTCCAGTATAAATAAAGTTAGTTTAGTTTAACTACTGTAATAACACTGGATCAATAAGGGATGGCTCTTACTGGACATCTAGGAAGAACATTTTAAAAATGGTGGAGCTATCCACTAGGAATAAAGGTTATAACAGAAGTCACGAGCATTTATGAAATACGTAATGCAAAATTTTCACATGCTTTTCCAGTCTCGTCGTGATGTCCTGACAGAAACGAAATATGTCGAACTGATCTTAGTGAATGATGACAGTCAGGTAAGTATTTTGCCTTTGCAAATATATGGGAAGTTTTGAAAATGCCTATAACATATATGGAACAAATCTTTAATTAAAGCCCCGTTCAAACATATTGGTCCTAGCCTGATATACCAACCTTAATCGGATTGTTCTCCACCCACTCACAGTAAAGTTTATAATTTATTTAATATCCAATCAAAATATCCCAGGAGAAATTTAAATTTCACACAAAGACAACATTTGTCTGGATAGACCAATCAGATGAAAAGCCGAATTTTGGCTTCTTTGTATGCAGCCAGACAGGGATTTGTGTCAGGCCATATTTTGCCTTCCATCCACCCGCATTTAAGAAAGGGAAACTTGATCCAACATCATTGTTGGCCCGTTTGAACACCGCATGCAGTGTTGGGTAATCTTGGCTGATGGATCAGGTTTGACTTTAAATGTTTTATCCTAGTAGTGCTGTCGGAAGCAAATTATTATTGGGGGGGGGGGAAGTGGCTCAACCAGGGGGGGAGGGGTGGGGGGTCGGAGGCCGGCTCCCCCAGAAAAATTTGCGTTTCCCAATTCTCGGAAAAGCATTTTCCGTGTTTCCTGAGAGGAATGTTTATCAATGTTATGAATTTCTTGCATTTAAAAAATAAAGATTTTGTAATTCACTTTATAACTTTTTACAACTTCATCCTCCCAGTTTTGAAACAACGTTTGCTCCATCACTCAAGCTTTACATTTTATTTCTTATTAACTTTATAAACGTGGTTTTTCCAACGACGAACTAGCTGTTACGGGCCTTACTGATAAGTTGATTGTAATTGCCAGTGCAAGAAATAAAGTATGACAAAAAGATATAATCCTCATGAGTGAGGAAATTACGAGTGGGCCGCTGAACCCCCCCCCCCCAGATCCCTTGCTTCCGACGGCCCTGATTAATCCAAAATTGTTCAACATCGTCCAACACAGTCAGAGTTGTTTGAACGCAGCTATAAACACTATCAGTCTGTGCTTGTAATATTGTGGAAAAGAAGTGCAACAAAGATGTGCATGTTTTTTATCTTTTTACAGTTTCAACTTTATGGCGGTGATATTGCCCAAACTAAACTCAGAGCTATCAGTATAGCTAATGTTGTTGACTCGGTAAGTGTGAGTCTGTCTTGAAAGCTGCATTCAGGTCCATTTAGTTAGCATTGTCGCGCAGCAGATCGTGGTCATCCTGTAGTTATCAGAGTGAGATAGTGATATTAATTATTTGCATATGCAACAAGGGCGTAGCCAGCCCAAACGAGCGGGTGTAGAGGTCGGCGAATACACAGATCACAAAACACCTATGGGTTACAGCTGTCCGGGGTTGTCATTCTCCGGAAAATCTTTCTATTCTTAAGGTCTGGAAAGGCTATTTCATGAATTTTAGACACGTTTTATGATAATATGAAAGTCACAGATTTGGTATTTTTTTATACCATAGATGAAAACATTGCGAGGTTACGCCTCACCCCCCTCCTCACCCCCCCCCTCACCCACTCCAGTTTCGTCTCAGTTTTGGAAGAATTACAAAATTTGCCCTGAGGAAGGAATTCAGGATCAGCCTATCCCCGCCCCCACCCCCATGGCTACCCCTTTGGTGGCCAATTGAAAGTTGTAGTTTAATGTCTTGTTCCTTGGCTGTAAATGTCAACACGTCTGACGTTCACCATATGTGTACCTCATTCTAATTACACCAAACTATCATTTTAGATTTACAAAGTTCATAATATCAGGATTGCTTTGGTGATGGTTGAAACCTGGACAAATGGTGATCGGATATCGGTGGTGACGAATTCCAGTACAACATTGGCAAATTTCAGAAACTACAAAAGAGTTTCCTTGGATGTTAGTGAAGAAACAAGAGATAACGATAATGCTCAGTTACTTTCGTATGTGATTTCATCTGTCATTTTCATACTTTCAAATGTGTGCATGTGGTATTGTAGCCCAGGGCTTAGCTGTAGAGAGAAGGGGATTCCAAATTCCTGGGCCTTGAGTGCAAGGGTGTAAATAAATAATAAAATAACAAATAATAATAATAATGGTTTAATAGCACTTCCACATTGTGGCTATTCTATGCTACAAAAGGTTACATGCATACATTATGACAACATTAACTTACTACAATATTATAGTATATTAGAGACCTATACTTTACAAGAGATAATCAAACGACAAAAACGAAACGAAACAATGGACACATTACGTAACAATATAAACACGTTGTATTGCATACTAAATGTTGCTAATTTTGTTTATTGCTAAGTCTCTGAAATGAGCGAAACAATTTCGGCAACACTCTCTAAAGTATCCTGTGGGAAGAATCTCTAAGGAAATCCTGTGGGAGGTGGGATGAGTTTCCCTCACTTTCTGGTCATTTGTAATATAATATGTCTGTTGACAGGCTTTGTTCCCCCCATATTTGGAATGGAGTTTTCCTCTTGCTTTATGGACTGTGTTAGTAGCTGTACTTATAAACAAGATTAATTTCTTATTGTAGTAGCCTTGTGTTGTAGAGGATGCTGTAAGGGCCATCCCTTATTGCCATGGTGATACTATAGAAAGAAACCAGGGTACCAAATGAAACCTTGCGGTGTTTGGTAGAATTATGAAGCATCCTTGTAACATGCGACAATATTGTGGAAATGGTGAAATACATTTGTACTAATGATTCTGTCACTAACATTCCTAGACCTGGTTCAGCACGTGTTCCTCGTGTTTTACCACATGTTCTATATAATCATTGGTTAATTACAGGCAAACAAACTATGACGGGAACGTCGTGGGTTTGGCATATGTAAGAACAATCTGTGACTCGGACTTCTCTGCTGGTATTGATTCGGTAGGTCGCTAAGCCTTTGTTAATTGTTAATATGTTAAAAGGGTTATATTAGGGTAATCATTGGGATCAAGAGAAATCTATTTGTGCGAGAAGAATGACGATACTGCCAACGATATCATTTGACGATTTGAAACATCGTTCAAAAATTGTTATTTCCCTCTACAAATCTCTTCAACAATTAGTTGTTTCGAGTGAGATGCTCAAAAAATCCTCATATTTACCCATACATCTTACATTCTCATCACCTTTGTATACAGTATGTGCATGAACTTGTGGTTAGAGCTCGTCAACTGGACTCTGTAACTCAGTTGGTTAGAGCGTAGACTTGGATCAAGTCCGTCTCTCAAGAGTAGAGCGTTGCACCGGAATCGCAAGGACGCAGGTTCGATTCCAGCCCCAGGACCGATAGTTGCACATTTCGCAAATGCTCCTGGTTATAGGTCTAGTAAAATGTATAAAAATTCTAATCGAAATTTTCATCTACAAAACCCCTCGACAACTGAATAAACAATAATGTTCCTGGATTAAGCTAAACATGATTTGAAACATGTTGCAGGGTGCATGACATTTTCCTATTTGTATCACACAGGATACGCATTCTAATGCAGCATTCACGGGTACTGTAATGGCGCATGAAATGGGACACAATTTTGGTCTCTTACACGATGATGGTAAATTATTTTCTTTAATTTTTGTTCTCCTTTTTTTGTTACGCTATTCAACACCATCCTCCATACCAATATCACTGCAAGAGTTGTTGTGAAAATAACACTATTTTTGTTTTCTTAAGGTTGCGAGACGTGTCCATCAGATAGGTGTGTTATGAGCGCTTTCCTAAGGTGACTTCTTTTGTCATTAATCCTATCCGGACTGGGATACATTTAAATGTTTAAATGTATGGGAAATTAATAGGATTCGTTTTACAATCTTTGTCAAAATCGTACTTCACGTACGTTATCATGGATTCCATTCCAGACCCTCCAAGAAGCAACAAAGCGATGAAGGGCGTCCAAGCCGTGCAGTGTTGTTCAAATATATTATTACACTTATGTTGTCATGGCAACAAACTATGATGTCATTGTGCCGCCATTAATTCGGACGTTTGGAATTTTCATTTTTAATTAACAGTGTGGAAATTTAGTGTTGGTAGGTGTTTTCCACACATAAAGCCCATAAATATTGGTTTAGGAGTTTCAAAATCAGCGCGAGCACTTTTTCACCCCCCCTCCCTTCGAAGGCCCTTTGTTAGAAGAGTTAGCCAGGAAATTAACACTAGCTGTGTTAGTTTGATTATATATGATTCCATTAGAACATGATTACACACACTCAGTCAATCAATCAGATCTCAGTATTTTAGCGATATATATCCTATAAAGAAACTGTTTCATTCTGACTTCCTAGCAATTACAGTGGGCCGACATAACTGATCAGTCGGCTCTATAATGGAGCATACTAATGAGGGATTCAACAAAAGATAAACAAAGCAAAACAAAACCAGTTGTTAGTATTCTCTATAATAGAGCATACCAATCAGATATACACCATACTAATCATAGTTTAAAGATAAAGAGCAGAGCCCAGCAACTTATTAGCTAACGTTTCGTTGTTTACAATACAACATCTTCAGACCAATCTAAATGAATTTACAGGGTATGGTATATATATATTTACAAAATAATGGTTTAATATTACAAAAACGATTTGAATAGAAAGAAAGGAAAACAACTTATCAGTGACTTATTAATTAGTAAAGATTAATGTTAAGTACATGGTTAGTATATAAACACATGCACAAACACCCAGTCTCCGCTTCTGATTTAAATATTCTATCATCAGGCACTTCTGAGTGGGATCTTCTTATCCGTGAAAGCCTATTAATTTCTCAACTTAACCCTGTCCTTAATGCTAATATTAGATCTACCTCTCTTGAGTTATTTTAGTTATGTAATATTAACCTTAACTATATACTAACCATGCACTTAACATTAATCTTTACAAATAAAATAGTTACTGATAAGTTGTTTTCCTTTCTTCCTATTCATTCGTTCTTTCAAACTAAGTAACCGTTTTTGCAATATTAAACCATTATTTTGTAAATATACCATACCCTGTAAATTCATTTAGATTGCTCGGAAGATGTTGTATTGTAAACAACGAAACGTTAGCTAATATTTTTTTTTACTTTTAATATGTTTGGTTTTAAACTTATTTGCTGGGCTCTGCTCTTTATCTTTAAATTAAGATTTCCGCCTGGTGAATCAATTACCACACTAATCAGTTCAACAAAGTCACTGCGAGTATTAATCGAAAACATATAATAAATTAAAAATACCTCCGATAAATATAAAGAAAAAAATATTTTTCGTGGATGTGATTATGTTCTAAGTCGGCTAGACAATGATCACTTGTGTTCAGTGGAATATACATTTCCTTGAGTTAGACAGACTCTCGTGTCCGTCCAACTAATGTTCTAAGTCGGATAAACAATGATCACTTGTGTTCAGTGGAAGATACTCTTCCTTGAGTTAGACAGACTCTCGTGTCCGTCCAACTAATGTTCTAAGTCGGATAGACAATGATCACTTGTGTTCAGTGGAAGATACTCTTCCTTGAGTTAGACAGACTCGCGTGTCCGTCCAACTAATGTTCTAAGTCGGATAAACAATGATCACTTGTGTTCAGTGGAATATACATTTCCTTGAGTTAGACAGACTCTCGTGTCCGTCCAACTAATGTTCTAAGTCGGATAGACAATGATCACTTGTGTTCAGTGGAAGATACTCTTCCTTGAGTTAGACAGACTCTCGTGTCCGTCCAACTAATGTTCTAAGTCGGATAGACAATGATCACTTGTGTTCAGTGGAATATACACTTCCTTGAGTTAGACAGACTCTCGTGTCCGTCCAACTAATGTTCTAAGTCGGATAGACAATGATCACTTGTGTTCAGTGGAATATACATTTCCTTGAGTTAGACAGACTCTCGTGTCCGTCCAACTAATGTTCTAAGTCGGATAGACAATGATCACTTGTGTTCAGTGGAAGATACACTTCCTTGAGTTAGACAGACTCGCGTGTCCGTCCAACTAATGTTCTAAGTCGGATAGACAATGATCACTTGTGTTCAGTGGAATATACATTTCCTTGAGTTAGACAGACTCGCGTGTCCGTCCAACTAATGTTCTAAGTCGGATAGACAATGATCACTTGTGTTCAGTGGAATATACATTTCCTTGAGTTAGACAGACTCTCGTGTCCGTCCAACTAATGTTCTAAGTCGGCTAGACAATGATCACTTGTGTTCAGTGGAATATACATTTCCTTGAGTTAGACAGACTCGCGTGTCCGTCCAACTAATGTTCTAAGTCGGCTAGACAATGATCACTTGTGTTCAGTGGAATATACATTTCCTTGAGTTAGACAGACTCGCGTGTCCGTCCAACTAATGTTCTAAGTCGGCTAGACAATGATCACTTGTGTTCAGTGGAATATACACTTCCTTGAGTTAGACAGACTCTCGTGTCCGTCCAACTAATGTTCTAAGTCGGATAGACAATGATCACTTGTGTTCAGTGGAATATACACTTCCTTGAGTTAGACAGACTCTCGTGTCCGTCCAACTAATGTTCTAAGTCGGATAGACAATGATCACTTGTGTTCAGTGGAATATACATTTCCTTGAGTTAGACAGACTCGCGTGTCCGTCCAACTAATGTTCTAAGTCGGATAGACAATGATCACTTGTGTTCAGTGGAATATACACTTCCTTGAGTTAGACAGACTCTCGTGTCCGTCCAACTAATGTTCTAAGTCGGATAGACAATGATCACTTGTGTTCAGTGGAATATACATTTCCTTGAGTTAGACAGACTCTCGTGTCCGTCCAACTAATGTTCTAAGTCGGCTAGACAATGATCACTTGTGTTCAGTGGAATATACACTTCCTTGAGTTAGACAGACTCTCGT
The DNA here is from genome assembly GCA_902702795.2 of Paramuricea clavata. Taxonomy (NCBI): domain Eukaryota; kingdom Metazoa; phylum Cnidaria; class Anthozoa; order Malacalcyonacea; family Plexauridae; genus Paramuricea; species Paramuricea clavata. The sequence goes on along the minus strand of CACRXK020011420.1, from coordinate 4,166 downwards.
GTCCGTCCAACTAATGTTCTAAGTCGGCTAGACAATGATCACTTGTGTTCAGTGGAAGATACATTTCCTTGAGTTAGACAGACTCTCGTGTCCGTCCAACTAATGTATGATTCCAGCTATAGACGAAATTTTGATCTAAACAAGAAGAACGAAATCCATTACCATAGCTGAAAAGAGCATCTTCAAATGAGTAAAATTGCAAAGTTTGGTTGCGAATTGTTGTAAAATGAGGAAGATATAGCCCTGTGAAGTTCGTAAATTTTGTATATATTTGCATTACGCGCGGGAAAAATAACCATTTTTGAGCCGAAAGTGGTTATTTTTACCACGCCTAATTCAAATATATACAAAATTTGCGAACTTCACAGGGCTATATATTCTTCATTTTACAACATTTAGCAACCAATTTTTGCAGTTTACTCATTCGACGACGCTCTTTCAGGCTGTGATGCTGAATTTCTTGTCTTGATCAAAATGTAGTCTATAGCTGGAATCATCCATTCTTGGAAGTTTGTCTTCCACTAAATACACGTGCTCATTGTTTATCCGATGCGAATATACAAGAATTCTCTGCTTATTCTCTACTTAAGAGAATTGGACTAAAAGATTTCCCTAATTTCTCCATTACGTAGTATACCTAAGAACTTACATATATTATTTACAACATGAGCGGCCATGTTGTGTCGGATATACAAACTCTGGTCTTCGGCTCGATACAACATGGACGCGAATGAGAACGTTCGTTCATTCGTATACGAATAATATTTGGAGAGAAAATTGTACTTAAAGTTTATGTAAATCAGCATGATTTCTGTATCAGATATATAGAAACTCCTTCACGCTCATGCTTTCTTTTGTGTTTTCTTCATGGATTATTAATGAGTTTCACAAATATTTTTACTAAATAACATTTTAAATATGTTTAGCTCAACACCACCAGAGCAATTTTCCCAGTGCAGCATAGATGATCTTCAGACTTTACTTTTGAATAATGTTGGGCATTGTCTCTTCAACCAACCAACAAAGGTATATTGTAAAATATTCTCTATCCAGTTTCCGTACAGGTTTAACAAAAGAAACAAATGATATATATATATATATATATATATATATATATATATATATATATATATATATATATATATATATATATATATATATATATATATATTATATACATATATATACTATATATATATATATATATATATATATATATATATATATATATATATATTTATCACATACTTGTACCTTTATCAGGTAGGAAGCAGCGGGACATAAAAACGATATCGTCCCGGATATCGTTTTTTGTCCCGGATATCGTTTTTTGTCCCGGATATCGTTTTTTGTCCCGCTAAATTTCGCGCGTTGTCAAAACAAAGATGGCCGACTCGAGGTTCGTGTTGGTTGATGTCGACAGTTTATCGAAGAAAACACAACGATAATACAAAATGAAAGATTTAAATTGTATATTATTTATTTGAATGGTCTATTTATTTTCTAAAATCATATTTGTTCAGTAAATGATGAATTGTTTTGAATTCTAAAATGATCCTATTTTTTCAAAACTGTTTACTTTTGGGTGTCAAACCCTGATAAAGGTACAAGTATATAATAAATAGGTTATCGTACTCGGGATTCGGTGATATCAGTTTTATCGCTCTCGTGACGATATCACAATTGTCCCTCGCTCGCTGCGCTCGCTCGTGACAATTGTGATATCATCCCTCGAGCGATAAAACTGATATCACCTTATCCCTTATATGATAACCTATATATACGTACACTTTTATAACCAGGAACAGTTGCGATAAATGGAGAAAAAACCTTTCAAGTTGACCTTCACTTCATAACGTGCACACCCGACATATATATACAAGAACCAATTGTTCACTCTCGTCCGGAATCCAAGGGCAGTATACAGGTTCAATTCCTGCCAGAGCCGAACATAGTGCTGCCGTTTCTAGTTAGGTGTAAAAATTGGGCACATACAGTAGATGCTGTGTTAGATTATCCACCAAACTCAGCATTCTAGTTCAACCAAGTGAAGTGCAAAACACATCTTTTAGGATGACAATTTTTTAATTGTGTGTGTTTATATTATGTACTCAGGTGAATATGATGTTTGTGATGTTATTCTGAGTGTGCATCCACACCGGGCAAGCTGAAAAGTTTGCCTGACCACGGTGGGAATCGAACCCGCGACCTTTGGGATACTAGCCCAATGCTCTCTAATTATATCACCAACTCGAACCGACTTGACCTCGTAGCTCAGTTTGTAGAGCATTGGACTAGTATCCCAAAAGTCGCGGGTTCGACTGATGTGCTAAGTGAAACCTACCTTACTACGTTTAACTGAGGTTTGTTTACGGGAAATCTTGCGAGTTTTAAATATTCTTTTTTATCCCAGCTGGCAACAGACCCAGCCTGTGGCAATGGTTTCGTGGAGAATGGAGAGGAGTGTGACTGTGGTACACAAGAGGTAACTAAAAAAATTCCTAGCTATGTTTACTAGCCATGTTTCCTTGCTATATTTCCTACTGTAGGTATGTTTCCTAGCTATGTTTCCTAGCCATATTTCCTAGCCATATTTTCTAGCCATGTTTCATAGGTATGTTTCCTAGCCATGTTTCCTGGCTACTGTATGTTTTCAAGCTATGTTTCCTAGCTATGTTTCCTAGCTATGTTTCCTAGCTATGTTTCCTAGCTATGTTTCCTAGCTATGTTTCCTAGCTATGTTTCCTAGCTATGTTTCCTAGGTATGTTTCCTAGCTATGTTTCCTAGCTATGTTTCCTAGCTGTGTTTCCTAGCCATACATGCTTCCTATCCATGTTTCCTAGCCATGTTCCCTAGCCATGTTTTCTAGCTATGTCTCCTAGCTATGTTTCCTAGCTATGTTTCCTAGCTATGTTTCCTAGCTATGTTTCCTAGCTATGTTTCCTAGCTATGTTTCCTAGCTATGTTTCCTAGCTATGTTTCCTAGCTGTGTTTCCTAGCCATACATGCTTCCTATCCATGTTTCCTAGCCATGTTCCCTAGCCATGTTTTCTAGCTATGTCTCCTAGCTATGTTTCCTAACCTTGTTTCCTAACCATGTTTCCTAGTCATGTTTCCTAACTATGTTTCCTAACCATGTTTCCTAGCCATGTTTCCTAACTATGTTTCCTAACCATGTTTCCTAGCCATGTTTCCTAGCCATGTTTCCTAACCATGTTTCCTAGCCATGTTTCCTAACTATGTTTCCTAGCCATGTTTCCTAACTATGTTTCCTAACCATGTTTCCTAGCTATGTTTCCTAGTCATGTTTTCTAACTATGTTTCCTAGCCATGTTTCCTAGCCATGTTTTATAGCCATGTTTCCTAGCTATGTTTCCTAGCCATGTCTCCTAACCATGTTTCCTAGCCATGTTTCCTAACTATGTTTCCTAGCCATGTTTCCTAACTATGTTTCCTAACCATGTTTCCTAGCTATGTTTCCTAGTCATGTTTTCTAACTATGTTTCCTAGCCATGTTTCCTAGCCATGTTTTATAGCCATGTTTCCTAGCTATGTTTCCTAGCCATGTCTCCTAACCATGTTTCCTAGCCATGTTTCCTAACTATGTTTCCTAGCCATGTTTCCTAACTATGTTTCCTAACCATGTTTCCTAGCTATGTTTCCTAGTCATGTTTTCTAACTATGTTTCCTAGCCATGTTTCCTAGCCATGTTTTATAGCCATGTTTCCTAGCTATGTTTCCTAGCCATGTCTCCTATAGCGATGTTTCCTAGCCATGTTTTCTAGCCATGTCTCCTATAGCCATGTTCCCTAGCCATGTTTTATAGCCATGTTTCCTATCTATGTTTCCTAGCTATGTTTCCTAGCTATGTTTCCTAGCCATGTCTCCTATAGCGATGTTTCCTAGCCATGTTTTCTAGCTATGTTTCCTAGTCATGTTTTCTAACTATGTTTCCTAGCCATGTTTCCTAGCCATGTTTCCTAGCAATGTTTCCTAGCCATGTTTCCTAGCCATGTTTCCTAGCCATGTTTCCTAGCCATGTTTTCTAGCTATGTCTCCTAACTATGTTTCCTAACCATGTTTCCTAGTCATGTTTCCTAGTCATGTTTTCTAGCTATGTCTCCTAACTATGTTTCCTAACCATGTTTCCTAGCCATGTTTCCTA
>CACRXK020011419.1:0-16357 GCA_902702795.2 Paramuricea clavata | reverse complement strand
AACCGGAAATATGCTACAACCGGAAATAATTTTAATTGGCTGATATTCTGGGGGTGGAAAGCCCGTAGAGGCGAATTGTGTCAGGCTCTCTTCAATATTGAGGGCCTGATACTCAGGTTACAACCCTCGCCTTGCTCACAAAACCATTGCAATTTCCGAACATGAAGTATCTAAAGTAGTTGTCATGGTAACAAGATAATTTTTAAGAATATTCTTACAAATGAAACATTGTCTAAAAATATCACTTTTAATTACAAAATTATCAATTTACCAACATATATATGTTAGGTATGTTATTATACGTAATATAAGCTTCAATTTAAGGTAAATTCAACCACAAACGCTTCGCAAAACGTTTTATTAAAGTGTTCTTTATAAAACTAACTAAACTGCGTTTATTAATTAAATGGCTTTATCGATAAACTTTCAGTTTGCAATAAAATGATTTCAAATTCTCGCATGCAAATAACTTTGCTTTCTTTTTTATTTAAAAAATTCAATATAATAAAAAAGGGAATCAATATTAAAGATACACTGAAATTATATACTGTCTTGTTTAGTCGTTTCATATACGCAAAGGCCGTCGGGTTTTAAAACCATTATAAAATCAATATTTAAAACAACCTTACCTTCGTTAACGTCGGCTCCCTTCTTTTAGCCGATTCTTTCGAGTTTTGGAGTTTCTTTCTAAGAGAGCTTTTGAAATTTACAAAATCTTGCAAAAAAGCGAGCAAAAATGAAATATATTTGCAAGAAATTTATCTCATCAAATCAAGAAATGTTTGCTATTTCGCTGTCGTCGATCAGTCGTTATAATGCAAACTTTAAATTGGACCAATCAGTGTTCGCTATTCATGACAGTCTGCCACATATTTTGAGATCAGTGAGGATGACCACCCACCGAAACATCGTTGGTGAGCCACGCCCGCGATATTTGATGAACTTTAGACTTCGCTAATGCTTTCGTTTCCCCGGGTGTAAAATAGCCGGGGGGAATTAGTACTCTCGCACGGCGCTTCGCGCCGTAAGCTCGAGGACAACAATAACAATAAGGTTGAGGACAGGGATAAGGATGACAGGGTGCGATAATTGAGTACTTAAGCCTGATTTCCACTAGGCGGAATTTTGCGCGCGCAGCGGAAATTTTCTTTGTCTTTTCTAATTAGTTCCACCTGAGAAATCACAAGACAAAAGAAAATTCCGCTCCGCGCGCAAAATTCCGCCTAGTGGAAATCAGGCTTTACGTACCAGAAGTACGCCATTATTACGTTCTGGTACTTCTTTGTTTTCAACCATGCAAGTACCACGTAGGTACGCAGAACTTTTGCTATCTACGTACTTACATTTTGCTGGTACCACATGACCTTTCCAAACCCAAAGTATTAAAAACCGCAATTTAAGTTTGTATGTGCAACTCTGACATATCAAGCTTGGCATGAAACATGATTACACTGACGGGACGAAGGAATGTTGGAGTCAACTGTGTGTTTGTGCAACTATGCAATTGTTCTCCTTGTTATGACTCGTAGTTTTAGGTTACTGAATGAATACCTTTCAGAAACCTGTACTATATATGTACACCTTGAGTCTTAAGTCAGTTCAAGTACGCGGCAATAACCATCAGAGTACCAGTCAAGTACGAATTATCGCACCCTGGATGAGAAGATAAAAATAACAGAGAATAAGAACAATGATATGGTGAGCGATAACACTAAACATCACAATATGGATGAGGATAAGAACGAGGATGAAGTTACGACACACACAAACACATACATACATACATACACATACAAACTCAAATCATCGATAAAAACAACCAGGAGTTATGTAAATTAACTAAGGATAATTTGCATTTAAAATCACGACTAACCCAATTGGAGGAGAAATTGTCCCCCAAAGGTAACGCCACCATTCCGATTAATTCTGACAACACTGTTACCTACAATACTCCACAAACCAATCCCCAATTTACTGAACCTGAAGTTACTAAATCTATAGTCACTCAACCTGATGTTACACTGGGTAGTTTCCCTCCTTATCCTTCGGAGAAACGCGAAGAAAAAACACCATCTAGTAGCACAACTTTAAAGGAAAAAGCACGAGTACCATGTCCCTTCCTGAAAAAGAGAGGCCACTGCCTTAAGGGTGATAGATGCGATTTTTCGCACAAGTTTATCCCACTACACGAATGCGGGTCAAAGCCAAAACAAAATCCCTCTGGAAAGTTTTATTCCCCACGCATACCATACCCGAACAATAATCCACCTGTACCTCCTTTTCCCTTCAATTCCTATCAACCGTTCCCCCCTTCTAATTTACAATACCCCAATGGTTACCTACCTCCTTTTCCTTCCATCCAAATTACTTCCCTCCTTTTCGGTATCCAACATTCGGCCCCTTATTAAAGCCGTACCAATACCAGCGCTCGTACCCACCACCACTGATTACTGTACCAACAAGAGCACCCTTTCACAAACCCCCCATATAACATTTAATCAATCAAAGAAAAACCTAACAACTTTCTCGTCGAATAAATCGAAAAGGGTTCCACACAAATTGTCATTCATTCATTTAAACATTCGATCATTAAAAAACAGAAACCACTTCCTTCAACTTCGCGAATTTGTCCGAGTTACAAATTATCACATAATTATATTATCAGAAACTTGGCTGAACAAATCAGTCAAAAACGCCGAAGTCGAAATTGAAGGTTATAAAATATTTAGACCGGACCGAAAGGACAAACGCGGCGGGGGACTGTGCGCGTACATTCGTAGCCCGTTAAAGGCACAAATATTGAAAGACTTGTCCGGTACATCAACAACCTGGTTTCAGCAACTTTGGTTACAAGTTCAATATAAAAAGATTAGATCATTCGCAATCTGTGCTGTTTATAGACCTCCTGATTGTCATGTTTCCTGTTTTGAGGATTTTTTAAAGCCTTCTTCGACCTACGCTTTATCGCTCAACAAGCCTGTAATAATTCTAGGCGATTTAAATTGCAATCTTTTACAACAAAATCCTGACGGTTTGTCATTGCTGAATTTTGCTTCTGAATTGAACCTCAAACAATTGATTACTTCACCCACTAGGATCACTGAATCTAGTGAATCATTAATAGACGTTGTAATGTCCTCGACTACGGATCTTGTACAGGAAAGTGGAGTTATTGAAAGTAAAGTAAAGATTCGGAACAGATTGCAAATTAATTCAACCAATTTTTTATCGCTGTTGGAGAAAAAACTGCAAACGCTGCAGCTCAAGTAGCCCTGGACAATAATCTTAACGGACCAACTTCAAGCTCCTTTCCTGCAATATCACATGCACACACCACGCATGAAATGTTTCACTTATCGCCCGTTTCGTGTACTGATATTAAACGAATCATCATGTCAATGCCTTCAAACAAAACACCAGGAGCGGACAAAATTAGTATGAGTGTTTTAAAAGATTGCCTTCCTGTTGTTCTTGGTCCAATTACCAACATTATAAATTGCTCCTTCGCCACATCAACGTTTCCAGATGATATTAAATTTCGAACTAGCCGAAGTTATTCCCTTATTAAAAGACGGTAATCACGTAGTTGCTTCAAATAATCGCCTTCTTTCCCTCCTAAATACTGTTTCAAAAATTTGTGAGAGAGCTGTCCTCAACCAATTCATTTCCTATTTAACACGTATGGTGGCCAACAGCTATCATTGAAAATTTCAAAAACGAATAGAAAAAAATAAAACAAAACAAAATAAAATTTTAAAAATTATAAAAAATATATAACTAGGGATCCAAGGATAGTGTGAAGTTTCGAATTGAAAAAGACACTGCAAGAACTATATATGGTCGCCGACAACCTAGAAAAGCTGATGGCTTACACTACGAAATAAACAGTTACCAAAGGCATTTCATCTCATTATTTATTGCTTTTAATACGCTCGGCACACGAGTAGCGTGACGTTTGAAACAACTAAAGCCTAACACACCAGAAACGTGACTTGTGAAACTGATGCAATTCATCTATTTATTGTGATGCTACACGATGCTACACGAGACAATTCAAAATTTAAATGTTTCACCAACAACCAAATTTTGCATATTCTAAATTTTCATTTGCATTTGCAGCTGTCGCTAAAAGCTCCCAACGAGGCTACTGCTATGCTAAATTTATCTAAAACTATAATTGAAATAGCTGTGTAAGATATGTTATGAATAATAAGCACTACGTCGTTACATCATTAAAAGGACGCATTTTATCCTCATCCGTTCCGTATTCTATCCGCATATCCGTTCCGTGGATCCGCTCCATCCGCTTCCGCATTTTAACCTAATTGTGACATGCTTCACAATAACAAGTTTCATTGACCTTTGACTTTTCCCAGTGTCACGTCTATTTTCAGCTTTTCGCATGTGTTGAATAATGTCACTTTAGATTTCAATAGTTTTACAATTAAGCAGTGTTTAAAGCAGTTTTGACAAGCTTTGAACAGTTCTGTGTACAGAATACTACAGATTGATTCTCGTAAGATCTGGTAGAGTTATCGTTGCACTGAACAAGAGTTTACACCGTTGACAACGGCGTTGTGCTAGACAGTAAACAAAGACAAGGCCCGTGACGGTACACGTTGGCTACATGTACCTCCTTGCTTTTTTTTCTATTGCATAAAGCTTGTTGGCGAGCCAAGCGATTGGCGATAACACGTTGGCGATAACGCATTGGCTATCTCCTCGTCTTTCTTATTTAAATAAGGAGCTCTGACTCAACTGATTTCTTTAGTCTCGCAAGTTATTTTCTTCGTAAACGCCGTACAAACGTTTACCCGCTTCTGTTTAATAGTTGTTTCGCTCTTTGTACTGAGCGTAGCCATCTATTCTGTGATGTAGCACCTTATACAGTCAATGACAATGTATAATGAATACACGGTCTAAATAATATCGATGGGCACTTAATTGAATACCGGTAATGCACAACATAATAGTATTATTGCGTAGAATTTCAGAGGACAAAGATTTTCTCAATATTCATGTCTGAAATGTTCATATACTTGAAAGCAACACTGTCTCGCTTGTGCCTACATATACTGTACCTCTGTATAACGAGTATGCCGTGAAAATAATATCGGCACTCAATTGAATGCCTAGAATCTCAAAGATTTTCTCAATATTTACGTCTGAAATGTTTATACATTTGAAAACAACACTGTCGTTCCTTCCTAGCTCTGTATATTAATGAATATACCGTCCACATATATCAGTACTTGATTGAAAGACCGTCGTGCATAACATAAAGTTATATATTGCGTAGATTCTCAAAGATTTACTCAATATTCACGTCTGAAATGTTTAAATTTATACATTTGAAAACGACACTGTCGCTCCTTCCTAGCATCGTGATCTACGGCTTCATAGCGCATGCGCATTTGTCCTGCTATAGAAAAAATCGGGTGTTCCGGGGGGAAAGTTCCTTTACACAACATGAGAAGCGAATGTTCTGAAATTACAAAAATTTACAATAACGACAACGATTCCTCGAAATTTTTGTGAACTTGGCAAAAGGACAAAGGAATATTTAAAGAAAATAAATAAAATTGCTTAAATAACCTTCAAAGCGCTAATTACAATAAATCACTGCGAACATAAATCGTATACACCCCCCGGAAAGTTTACTCTATGACTGACTGAGTGACTGATTCGTGTGAATTCGCCAGCCATCACAACAGTGTGAAGTGAAACTTCACACTAAAAACAAAACAAATTTAAAATCAAAATAAAAATAAATCGAAATTCCCATGGGCCGAGCGCTATCATAAATAAATTTTTAAAAAAATATGAAATCAAAACAAAAACAAAATCAAAATTCCCAATGGGCCGAGCGCTATCATAACATCCCATGAACCTTTGCCCGCGCGGAAGGCAACATGGCGGAGAAATGGCGAAAGTTCAAAGAATATATGAAAAAAAAAACCCGCTTGAGTGGGAAGAGCCAAAAAGGGAAAGATGTTTCCAAACGTGAAATAACTGTTCAAATGTTAAGCGCGGATGTGTCGGGCAAGGCCCAAAAGTATTCACGTATCGGCCCAAAGGAATTTGTCCAGTTATATGACGACGATGATGAAGATCTAGATCGACTTTATACAAGAGAAGAGATGACAATTGAACGAGTGAAGGATGCATGCCTAAAACATTTTCAACCGAAGGTTGGAAAGAATGTTGTATGTGATATCCTTGCCGGTGAGCAAAGACCTTCCTGCGCATCCTTGAAGCAAATACCGAATATGAATCTTATATACGTCAGATTCATAAACAAGAGCTCGACAGCAGATTTGCCTGTATTCGTTGATGATACTGACCCAGATCATCTGCAAAGCACAACTGTGAAACGAAAGGGCCCTAACTCTGTTCCAAGTCCAAAAAAAGCTAAAATCTCAACACCAATGCCCAAGAGTCTCTCGGTAACCCATATGTTGAAACTAGGTAAACTTATAAACAAGTCTACCACTACCATCCGCTTGTATGGATTTAATTTGGCAGATATGAGCTGGTCGTCTTCACCAAGGGCAGTTGAATTTAGTGTTTCAGAGGATGTGCTCGGAGAAGGTGCATTCCGAAAAGCTTATAAAGCAGAATCAAAACATGAGAGCTTTGCTGGTTCATGGGTAGTCAAAGAATATAATGAAAATGCATTGGATGTCATTGCTGAGATCAACCAAACTCTCGAAACCCATACAAAGAAGGTTGTACAAATGCAGAGCTTAGTCCAGAACTTTGCAAGCCAACTGAAGACAAGTGTTGAGCAAAATAGCATGCAAGAATCTTTTGGCGATTGTTTCCATTATGGGAGTGTCTACTTAGGAAAGAAAGGTGACGAATTTGTCACAGTTGAAGAGTTTGTAGATGGAGAGTTTAGTAAGTATATAAACAATGATGGCACATTGTGTAAGAATGTCAACGAAGTTATATTACAGAAAGCAGAGTGTCTTTCTCATTTTTCTTTTGAAAAATCCAACAATCAGGTAATGGTGTTAGATATCCAAGGATGTGGCTACTCTCTTGTAGACCCAGAAGTTACATCATCTTCCGGAACTCTTTGATGAAAATAAAGAATTACTTTTTACCACAGGGAATTTGTCATTTGAAGCAATTGCAAAATTTAGACTTATTCATAGATATAAGTACTGCGAGCTTCTGAAGCTTAAAGTACTTGTATAGAAAGAATACACAAACTGCTGCTAGGGAAAACGTAATGATGTATCTTTAAAACATTGTTCTTATTTCAGTTTAGTGTATAACAAAGACACCTAAAACTTGATGTTATCGACATTATCTGTTAGTTACTCTTAGAAGATTCATTGTCTTTTAAGAACATATCAGACTTTAAATTGCATCTCTAGTAATGTGGTAGCAAAGAGTGACTGGGCAAGCATCTGTTAACACCAGGTTATAACAAAACTTTTATGAACAAATTGAGCAATTCAATTCAAGTCTTAAACAGTTGGAAGACATAGTAGGTCCAATGTCTTTTACCACTTTTGGTGACTAGTTTTTGCAATAAAGATTGATCATCATTTATGTTTTCGCTTGCTACACAGGTTTAAATAAATTATTACAAAGCCCAGTTGAATTGTAATCAAACCCCAACGTTTCGACACTCCAGTCTACAGGGTGTATCAAAATAAACGCAATTCATCTTTTGTGCTTAATAACTTTCGAAATACTATTTCTAGTTAAACGCTTTTAGGCTTACTTCAAAGCCTGTTCTTTTCTCTTTCAAACAAACTATTATCCTTGTCTCCAATGCCAGTAATAATTGCACAGGAAAAGATTTAGTAAAACCTATCATTTTTAGTTGCTGTTTAATTATGCAAGTTTACTATGTTACTGTTTAGTCGGTTTAAATGTTAGAATTTTCTTCTTTAAACTTTAATGTTGTCGTCACTACATCTGGAAAACCACGTAAGAACAAATTAAAAGTATTTTAAAAGAGACCAGGTTGTTTGAAAATCCCAAACAAATGCTAAAAATCATAGAATCAAAACATTCTGGTGTCTGAGCCAGAGTGTCATCGAATTGCGATGTAATGTAAACAGAAATTATAGCAAGCTGATGTCAGTCAGCTTAGATGGTCCAAGCCAAAATTATATCGCATTTGAAGTTTCAAACTTTGTTAAAAATAGTGGAAGAAAAGCCGTAATTATACTTATTGTTACAATCCATTTATTAAAATGCAACATTTTTTTGTTTTAATGAAAAAATCAGTTATTTTCATGAGAACGATTTGTTATTCCATCTCAATTTTTTAATCTCCAATCGCAATAACGTAAAGTATTATTAGCCGCGAACCAATGAGTCAAATTTAAGAAACAACCCACTGTTAGAAAGCTGAATGGCTACGCTTTAAAATGAATGTAAACTTTAACGTTTTCGTCTATTATTTGTTTAGCAATTTACATTTCAGTTGAGGATTGCGCTTTTTTTGATACACCCTGTAGTGTCTTCATCAGGGGTGATCTAAAGTTGCAATGTGGCTGGCTTCTTAAATACCCAAAGGATGATGTCACCTTCAAATGAGATGCATGCATTCCTCTGGCATATATGTAGGCACCGTCATCCCTATTCAAAGCATGATTACTAATATATATATGCCACACTATTCAAAGACTATGCCTAGAAGTGTGGCATATAAATATGAGTAATCATGCTTTGAATAGCGATGACGGTGCCTATTTACCAGATGGATACATGCATCTTATTGGCAGGTGACGTCATCCCTTAGGTATTTAATAAGCCAGGATTGCATCTTTAGATTACCCCTGATGAACACACTAGACTGGACTGTCGAAATGTTGGGTCTTGATTACAATTCGACTGGGCTGTGTAATCATTTAAACAGGAGTAGCGAGCGAGAACATGATGAATTGAAGTGAACGAACAAACTTTGATCACCGTTTGTTTTTCTTTCCATCTATCCAGGATTGTTTGTTTTTAAACTTTACATGAGAATCAGAACAACAAACATCAAATCAATTTTTAGAAGTTATTGAAACTACTTTAAATTAAAAACTTAACCAGACTGGTTGCTACCATGTTTCTAAGGATTTGGTTTAAGGCTGTATTTACAAGATGAATTTAAATTTAGTTTACATCCATATGTAAACATATTGTATATATCTACAATGTTGTGTTAAAGTTTTCATTGAGATATATGAATGCAGATGCACAATCGTTAGGTTCTATTTTTTCTGTTTTTGGTAGAAGCAATTCACATCTTCTTCTAAATGAGGCATCAAGGAAGTCATCTTTCCATATCTAATATTCCTGCATGAGCAGATGCTTCTTGTAGCTGTTCATCTGTTACAGACCAGCCTGAAATCAAATTTTGTTTCTTTTATTGGAACCAACTAACAGAGCCGGAACTACTGGGGGTTCCAGAATGCTGGACTTGCCCAGAGGGGGCCCAGAATGGTGGAATGTTTTCAATATTAATTGAACGAATTTTCTGAAAAATCAAGGTAAAAAAAGTATTTTTAATCCCCCATTATCTCCCCCCCCCCCCATTGCCAACATTTTCCGGACAAATTTCGCTTTATGGGAGAAAATTTTTATAGGGGCCCCCGAAAGGAAGGCCCCCAATTTTTTTAATACACCCCCCCCCAAATAAATTTAACGATAGTACATCTTTGATGATGTAATAGTGGTACATACTACAAATTAACAGAAAAAGGTAATTGGTTCAATAGCACCCAAAATTTTAATTAACTACTGACCACTTAATGATTAACATGTACAATTGTAGAAAAATAAAATAAAAAGTGCTTTGCACTCAATGTCTTTACCACAGTCTTCAAGGCCATACTCCTCGGGAAAGTCGTAAATATGGTTGGGCACACCATGGGGGAGTAGTTTTTTTTTTGTGGTCTGATGCGGCGAGTATTCCAAATTGTATGTTTGAATGTGTCCAACTCTTTTTGCAATAAGCGGATCATGACAAATGCTAGCAACATCCTAAAAAAAAAACAAGGTGGTGTTGTATTACATGAACCAGGTTTACTACAATCAGCTAGCTAACCTTGATGATATAAAAATAATTACTAGTTTTTTTACCTGTGTATACCATCATCAGGATTGTAATGTCCTTCATCTTTCAATAAAAGAAGTTGCTTTTTATAGTACTTTTCGAGGCGCTCGTGTAACTCTTAACACCACCTTTCAATCTACAACAGGTATTTTGAAGACTTTAATTAAGTCATATAAACATGCCTTCAGGTAACCAATTTAAATAAGGGCATGGCCATCTTTTATAGCTGTGGCCACGCCATGCAAAACATCAAACTGAAATTTTTATATGCACTAGTGACCCATAAGGGATGGACCATTAGATTTTTGAGGGGGAGGTTGGGCAAATAACAAAAAAAAATTTTGAGCAGAACGTTAACAAGGAAAAAATATCTTGCACAAGAAAACTACAGGGAAAAAAATTGTGCAAAAGCGCCAAGGTTTTAGAACTATAGGTGATATTTTATATGTTTTTCATACGAAGATTGTAGGATTTTATATCAAATCTGAAATGAACCAACAGGCGTCATATAAAATAGGGACACCTGTTTAAATTAATCAAAAACACAAAAACAAATCATATCACATTTATATACTTCATGTTGTGGGAAATGTTTTCACATGCAAATAAAGTTTTTTCTGTTGATATATTTACTTCAAAACTCTTACAAGTCTTACAAAATAACCCCAAAACCTAAACATGTCCGCCATGTGTATTCCTGTCCCATCGTTCATTGGGGCCCATACACTACAGTCACCCAAACCGGAAACTCGAGATTAAACACAAATCAATGGATTTTCAACAATGTTTATATACTACAGATTATAGTAAATATTGTTGGCAAAAATTTGTTGCCACTTTGTTTTATACTTTCTTGGACAAGAAGTGGAATTATTTATTAAAATAGCAACCATTTTATAACAACACCCTTTTAATCAACACAAAGCACATCTCCTCTTTAAAAACAAAATTATAAAACAGAACCAGATCATAAGGCTAAGCCCAAGGTGAGGCCAGCACAGCTATTTTATACACCGGCAAAAAGCAAAGCTAGGAAAGGGATATTTAAACCGCTGATGTTACGCCCACAAATATATAGGATTGTGGTTATTAAGATAGGTATTAGGCATTGATTTTGTGAGCACCTTGTAACATAGAAGCAATAGTGGGTGGGAGGGGGGGGGGGTGCAAAACCACCCCAACTGTGAAACTCAGGCAAAAATCAGCTGGTAAAATTAATTAAGTTAAAATTTTGACATTTTCAGGTAAAATATGCATAATAAAGTAATAATTTTTGTAAAATACAGTCAAATATCATGCACGAAAAAAATTGCCCAACCCCTCCCCCCTCAAAAATTTAATGGTCCATCCCTAAAGGCTGTTGCCTGGGGCATGGTGCTATCATTTAAGCATTGGTTAATCTATATGAAGAACTTCGAAAACCAATTAAAAACAGCAATGGGCAATTCCAATGTTTATCCGCAACTCCCCCCCCCCGACCCTGTTGAGGAACCTTGGAATTTCCAGGGGAAAGGGTGCATTAAATTTCAAATTTCCAGTGGAGGGGTGCATTAACCCTGGAATTTCCAGGGAAGGGGGCATTCAGGCTCTGGAATTCCAAGGAAAAAGTAATTCTGACATGGAATTTCCAGAGGGAGGGGTAAATTTCATGGGATAGAAACCCCATCATGGGAGGAAATATGTTAGAGGAAAATTTCCGGGAGTATAAACGTCCCGTGATGGAAATCCCATAGGGAGGGGTAATTTACACATGGAAATTCCATGGACAGGGCCAAATTTTAAATGGACATTCCATGGGGAAGGCCTAATTTAAAATAGAAATTCCATGGGCAAGAGTATTTTTACAAGGAAATTCCAGGGAGTACCGACGTGAGAAAGGGGTTCCTCAAGAGGGGGGTGCGGACAATAATTGGAATAGCCCAATTAACTTCTCCAAACACCAGTTTTATGTTTTGCATGGCAGAATAAGCATGGACATCACAATGCCCCTGGGTAGTCATACTAACTTGGTTGGATGTGGAAGGCCCATAAATGACTGTGTTCTCAGGATCCATGTCTTTGTGATCGCTGCGCAGAAAGGTATGCATTGTCGACATGATCCCGGTTTCTGTACCCTTGTCCAACCGCAACACTGAGGGCATGATTTTGTGTTCATAAAGAAACTCAAGGTACCATCGACCAATCAAACGTGGGTCACTGTTGCTTGTCCATATCTTAAGCCACATTATTTTTCGACTGGCTGTATCAATACTGCCGTAAATCGCCAACGGGAAAAAACTGTTCTGAAATCCAATCAATTTGTTATGGCCGTCTAGCGAGTGAATCCAATTCGGACCACGTGTGGTAAAACAATCTAGGCCATCTGGGTCGAGTTCCCGCATGGTTTCGTAGACAAAATCTCTTTGAACATTCAAACCATGCTCTTGTCTTACCTTTTTGTGCAGTGCACGTTAGCCCAGCAGTTGCCCTGGTCCATCAAGCTCTTTTTGAACAACTGCATTCAATTCGTCTACTGTGACATTGTTATCAGTGTAATAAATCTCAAAGTAGCGAAGTCGTCGGTCGAGAGTCGCTATGCTCCAAGAATAAAACGAAAAATCTCTTCTTAAATAGTCTAACATTCCTTTCCGTTGAATACCCTGGCGAACATAATCTAATAACTTTCCTTTTAGAGACATGTCTTCCTTCCATTCGTTGGCCGCCATGTTGCCTTCCGCGCGGGCAAAGGTTCATGGGATGTTATGATAGCGCTCGGCCCATTGGGAATTTTGATTTTGTTTTTGTTTTGATTTCATATTTTTTTAAAAATTTATTTATGATAGCGCTCGGCCCATGGGAATTTCGATTTATTTTTATTTTGATTTTAAATTTGTCTTGTTTTTATATATTTTTTATAATTTTTAAAATTTTATTTTGTTTTGTTTTATTTTTTTCTATTCGTTTTTGAAATTTTCAATGATAGCTGTCGGCCACCATAAACACGCAACAAACGACTTAGTGTACTGCAAAGCGGCAACAAAAAACAGCACTAAACTGAAACTTTAAACTTATTAATTACCGATCATCTATTGGATGCAATGGACAACAAGAAACTATCTGCTGTTATTTTAATTGACCCCTCAAAAGCCTTTGATAGTATCAGTCATTCAATCTTATTAAAAAAAACGAAGTGCTATTGGAGTATCCCAGAAAACAGTTAAATGGTTTGAAAGCTATCTAACCAGACGTTTTCAAAAAGTACGCATTGGTTCATCTTTGTCTGCAGCTCTCCCTATTACCCACGGTGTACCGCAGGGGGCTATTTTGTCACCATTGCTCTTTTGAATATATACAAACGACCTTCCAACAGTGACGCAATCATGTGATCTGAACTCGTTTGTTGACGATTCCAAGATATCTCTGTCATTCTCTGTCAAAGAAGTGTCAGACGCCAAACATAAACTTGAGACTGACCTTCGCCTTGTAGCCGAATGGTGTTGCAAAAATTCATTATTGATTAATCCCGAAAAAAGCAAGTTTCTGTTAGTTGGAACGCGACAGTTACTAAATTCACTATCAGATGATATGTCTTTGAATTTTTTAAATAAGACAATCGTTCCTGTCACTTCCATAAGCGACCTTGAATTAATCCTGGACCGCAACTTGACATATAACAAACATATAACCCAGCTCTCATCAGAGTGCATGGCTAAACTGTGTCAAATTAATCGTGTCAAACATTGTTTTGATCAAAAGACGCTGATTTACATCATCTGCGCGGTAGTTATGGGTAAATTATATTACTGTTCAACAGTTTGGTCAAATACGAGTTCTTCAAATATTAAGAAACTGCAAGCCGTCCAAAATTTTGCGTGCAGAATTATAGCTAATGGGAAAAAAATTGATCATATTACACCAATCCTTAAAGATATTGGTTGGCTCCCTGTTAAAGAACACCTGTTGTTCAAAGATTTGGTCATGATCTACAAATGTATAAATAGTCTCGCTCCAAAATATCTGTGCGACCTATTTCTTAAACGTCAGGAACTAAACAATCGCGCCACAAGAAACAATGAAGCACTACATATTCCCCTATTTTCAACCACCACAGGACAAAGAAGTTTTCGATATAGAGCTGTTGGGTTATGGAATAGTTTAGACAATGAGTTGAAAAAACTCCCATTAGCAACATTTAAAATCAAATTAAAAGAGTTCTTACTAAATCGATATTTTGAAACTTGAATATTTATAGTATATATAAACACTAGTTTAACATCTGACTAGAGATAATCTTGAGATAATCTGACTAGAGATAATCTGACTAGAGATAATCTTGAAGCAGTTTGTATTGAGGTTAACAAACCCTCTTCTGCATCGTTTATTGTTGGTACCATTTATTGACCTCCAGGTGCTTCTGTCGACTCTTTTGCCAATATTGAGCAAAGGAATTTTACATGCTTGGTGATTTAAATGCCAATATGCTTGACGTTTCAAATAATGCCACAAAAAACTTAAATTCAATCATTGAACTATATCAGTTTACACAAACAATAAGCTCACCCACTCGCGTGACCATGACTTCATCTACCCTGTTGGATGTTTGTCTCACCCCAACTCCAGATAAGTTAGTCTTATCTAAAGTGGTGCAGATTGCTATCAGCGATCACTATATGATTTTAGTTGTTCGTAAAATTAATATTCATCCTAAACAAAGAAGTCGAAATTCGAAACTTTAAGTTTTTTAATGCTGAAAATTTCCTAATGGATTTGAGTAATCAGGAATGGGAATTGTTGGACAATAACTTCTGCATTGACAGGATGTGGGAAACATGGAAAATTATTTTCTTGTCAGTTCTAGACAAGCATAAATATACCAAATATTCCTTGGCTGACTAATGCAATTAAAAAACAAATACGTGAACGGGATCGTCTCAAATTCCTTGCCGTTAAATATAATTCAGAAAATTACTGGACTGCATATAAAACCTCTAGAAACCATATAACTAGTACACTGCGAGAAGCAAAAACAGCATATTATAAAGCACAATTTGAAAGTGTCAAACATGACCCTAAAAAAGCTTGGAAAACCGTTAATAAAATCCTTAACCGGAAACAAGAATGTTGCGAAATAAATTGTATCCATACTCAGAATGGTCAAATTTCTTGTCCAAATGAATTAGCGGAGCGCTTTAATTAACAATTACTTTACTGATATTGGTCCAAAAATTGCCACAACCATTGGTAACACTGACAGAAATTTCACGGATTACATAACCAAAACAACCAGTAGTTTCAAGTTTCAAACAGTATCTGAAACCAAAGTATACAAACTTCTCTCCTCTTTAAATCCTTGTAAATCTACTGGAATTGATAAAATTCCCGCTAAAATTATTCGTATTGCTGCGCCAATAATTGCAAATTCCCTGACAAGAATTTTTGATACGGCAATCTATAGTGAAACTGTTCCTTCAGAGTGGAAACTAGCGAGAGTTATCCCTTTACACAAAAATGGCCCTCGAAATATGCTGAATAACTATCGCCCAATTTCCATTCTGCCTACAGCAAGTAAAGTTTTTGAAAAAGATCTATATGGTCAACTATATGGTTATTTTGTTGTTAATAATTTGTCGTCTCAAAATCAATTTGGTTTTAGGCAGTTCCATTCTACAGCCTCTGCCCTTTTGGACAGTACTAACGAATGGTTCATTAATATGGACCGTGGTCAATTCAATCACTAGCTATAATCAACAAAAACGTATGACACCTGGCTACTATAATTAGAGTTTTCAAATCCATATTTACCTTGACTATATTTAATCTATTAATATTTACTATAACCTACTTAATTATGTATGTAATTGTATTAACTGCATGTAAGTAATTGTATTTGTATGTTTAATTTTTCTAAATTTTTAATGTAAATTTGAATCTAATGCTACGCCCCCCTTGGAAATCAGCTTTTGCTCTGGGGGTTAGCGTAGTAAAATAAAGTTTTACCTACCTTACCTACCTATTAGTTTAACACGCATGCAAGAATCTTATTCTTATTGAAATTTATTTTATTGCGCTACTTTTAAACATTTTATAAATTCCTTTTGTAATTATTTTTATAAACATTAATTAATCTGTCAAAAATATCACTTGTAAATAAGTATTGAAAAGCCCTGCGGGGGAATACTTCCAATAACAATAATAATAATAACATACACATACACATACACATACACGCACACGCACACGCACACGCACATACACATACAAACGCAGATAAAAACACAACTTCCTGGCGGAGGTAATAATAGTGATGAT
>CACRXK020011417.1:404-16363 GCA_902702795.2 Paramuricea clavata | reverse complement strand
AAACGGCACAGCTGCCAACCCCCCCCCCCCAAACGAACATATGACGTTTCTCGTGGAAAAAATCGATATGTGAGGCTTCCCTAAGATTATGCGCATATTTTAGTATATCAATGCATTGTTTAGTTGTTGACTGTCGAGTCTCCTGTTGTTATTGTAATTTGTAGCAGAGACAGTTAATTATGGATACTTATTTGGATGGGACAGTGTGTAATACTTATGCATGGTGCCGGTGGGATACCGGATTCTCAGGAGGATATTAAACTTTGAATCCTGGTATCCCTGTTCGATACTGAGAAAAAATACTGTTTCAATTTCAGACCATTATTACCACTAGCACTTACATACCCTACTTTAATTTCTATTTTACTTTCAGTCTAACACCAGGGGCCGGTTGTATAAAAACGTAGTTAGCGCTAACTGTAGTTAGCGTTAATCACTGTAGTTAAATCCTTAACTGCAATTAGCTAACTACATGACTTAACTGCGTTGCACAAAACGTAGTTAGTCGGGTCGTTAACTAATCACGTAGTTAACTGTGCGTGGGGCGTTTAAACACAAAATTACATAAAGTAAGAAGGGAGTAACGACCGCTGAAAGACATTTTCAACATGATTGTGGACTCGTATTTTGCAAATAGGCGCGCAGGAATTTTATTCAAAACACTAGAAAACAGTGAAAAATAAACAAGAAAACAAGGAAAAAGCGCCACAAAAATCATAAAGGAATGTCGTTTTTCCTTGAGATGTCTACGTTAAACCAAGTTATAGCTGTTTGGCAATTAATATCAGTGTTTCTTGGTGTAATGGACCATACTTCGTCTTCGAGAAATCGTCCTGTGCAAAAATATGTTCTGTTTTCGTAAAAACACCAAAGCGATAACGTTTGAAGAGTTTATATTGTCAGGAAACATTCACAGGGAAGATAGCGATTGAAAATCTCAGGTAACCGTTGCTTTTCATTGTTGTTTTACTGAAAAATGTTGTTCACTCCTATACAAACGCCATTTTTAACTACGTTTTGCCCCGGGCAAACTAGGAAACATTGTTGCGGAAACATTGTTTCCTACCAATGTTTCGCCATGTTTCCCAGAGTGGGCAAACAGTAGGAAACGTTAGTGAGAAACATAGGGAAACATCAAATGTTTCTAAAGTTTGTAGGAAACATTTTTGCTTCCCGGGAAGCAAATTTTGTTTCCGCAATAATGTTTCCACGGGTGGGCAAACATGGAAACATTTGAGGAAACATCGAAAATCACAAATGTTTCCGCAACAATGTTTCCTAGTTTACCCAGGGCTTAAAGCATAGTTAACTTTAACTGCTTTTTAACTGCAGTTAAGGCTAACTACACTTTTATACAACCAAAGTTTGCTTAATTACCTAAGGTTAGCTTATCGGTTTTCAAACAACCAGCCCCTGCAGGTGATTTTGCTCGTCAAAGGGAAAGTGTTGGTGGACTTAAAATTTTAAGTCAGTCCACATTTTGTGTTAATTAACCCATTTTTAAGATAAAAAGCAGGTTACTTTCAGTACTTCACTATTTTACTATGTCGTACTAGAACATCAGAGGGTCATATTTCACAATTAACCATTTCAGACGCAATGGAAATTTCTGCCATCCTGAGGGGGGGAGGGGGGGGGGTCCTAGAGTACAATCTACTGAGACCGACAATAGTAAAATGTACTGAGAGATCGATGAGATGGGGGTATAGGAGGGTTGAATTCCAATTTCCTTTGTATGCCATGCTTGTGTTTTCAAGGCCGGACCGTGGGTATAAGTTTAGATGAAAATGTTAATTTGTTGTTTTGTGTGGCAACTTGAATATGTGTGTATTATTCAAATATATAAGGTTCGGCCCTCATTTAATGTTAACTAATAATTTTGGTGTTAATAATATTTGGTGTTTATAATATTTTGATTTGTAATAACAGGAAAGAACTCATGAACACAGCCTAACACTAGTAAACATGCAAAGGCCTCGCTCACGTTAGTTAAAAGGTTAAATCTGCATTTACAAACAAACATAAAAAATCTTGAAAATACTGTAAGCCTTCCTGTTATCATTGAAGTAAAAATATGATAAATACCCCTACTTTTTCAACCTTTAATATATCAAATCATTTTCTAACCAGAAAAGATGGCCTGAACTTACAAAAATAATATCCGGTAGACCGCCAGACAATAAAATGAAATCTAATATGCAGTTTCCTAGTTATTTGTTATGTTTCTTTGTCTTCATTAAATGTGTGTATAATATCTCAACTGTGTCCAATTTACTTAATACTTTCTTTCCGTAAATTCAGAATTTGACAATAGCGATTAAGGTGGAGTAATATGGGCAACAAAATTGCTGCAACTTGCAACAAGATTTGATTTCTGCGCCTGTATAAATTGAAATGTTTACACATACATTACAAATCACGAGGCAACATGTGTCAACATTTCTACTTAACATGCGTTGAAATTAGATTTTGTTACGAGTTGCAGCAATTTTGTCACTCGTATTCTGGCTCGAGCTTTAGCAACAATGCAGGCTACCCACATGTACGCAGCGCGTACCTATTTTTATTATATTTTTTTACAACACGCCAAAATAGTTGAAAGATTATTGCTTCTAACTATAGAACAATGAATTTCCGAAATATGTACTGTAGGTATGTTGTTCTGTATTTTGTGAGTTTTCATTTAATTTAAAATTTAACCTGTTTGAAAAATTAATTTAAAATGTTTTGAAATGTTCATTTTAATATTAAACTATAAACTGCTTTTTGAGATAAACTGTTTTTACTTAATAAAACAAAATAAGTTCAAATTGTTGAATAATTTCAGATCGGTTTTCAAATTAATTTGCTCTCCTTTACATTTTATAAATTAAACCGGGTAATTCAGCGAACTTTTAATAATACAGCTTCATTGAAAAGGAAAGCAGTGCATGTTTTACGCAATAAATTAAAGCAACAAAATTCATAAACATTAAACATTCAAAGCAAACTTGCCGTATATTCCACGATTTTCCACAGTAAATCAATTCTTCTCATTTCTTCAAACAAAAATTGCTTCAAAGCTCATTGTGCGAAACGTGAATTTCCAAATATATACTTTTGAAAATTGAAATCTTGTTTATCCCACTCCTAGCAAAACAGCCATATTTTTGAGATCAGTGAGGATGACCCAATGGGATGATCATCCACGGTTGGTGACCCACGCCTGCGATCATCGATGAACTTTAGACTTCGCTAATGCTTCCCTTTCCCGGGTGTAAATAGCCGGGCGGAATTAGTACCCTTAACGGCGCTCCGCGCGGTTGGCTCGGGGGAAAACTTAAATTTAAGATAACACGAGTCAGCCAAATTTGACCAATCAGAATCTACTATTCAAATCTGGCAGCTTTAATCTGCGGCGTGACTGTTCTTAGACTGCAGTATAAGAGTATACTCACGTAGTATTTCTCAGACGGTAATTCAGTCTGACCTCAGAATAAAAGAGCCCTGAGTTACCATACATTCATAACACATTACAGATAAAGGATCAAAGCCGTTTTCGGCAAATTTTTGTACAGAAAGTATCGTATTATTTCAAATATATCTAAATAAAATCTCGCTATAAGTCGTTGATACCAACACCGAATTGTAGACCAGCGTTGATACTAAAGAAAGCAAAAATATAATTAATATATGGCGGTATAAAAACTAAAATCAGCTTCAGAGGTGTAGCCAGCCCCAATTGCATTGACATGCATACAGCTGTTTCAATTAAGGTTGTCCCCGAGCAAAGCGGAAAAGTCGAATACGAGCGCGAAAGAATGCTGGGAATCGCTAATAAATTTATTAATTTTTTAGCGATTCCCAGCAGCCTTTCGCGCTCGTATTCGACTTTTCCGCTTTGCTCGTGGACAACCTTAATTGAAATAGATGTATATATAAATATATCTGGAATGCTTGCTGTAATACTTTTTGACTGAAAGCTTGCGTGGCACATTGAAGCTGACAAATATGGGAGTAACTGCTAATGGGAGGCAATACTGAAGTAAACAGTATACTGCTGGTGCATAGCAAAATATTTTCCGTGCAAAATTTGGACTTTTTGGCAACTGTTTGATAATTTCGGTCAAAACAAAATATATTTGGTCACAGAACAAACAAAATGTGATACAAATTTCTTCCTTCTTTCGCATATAAAGTTGTTTTTGGGTAATTCCATGTCCATTCATCCAGGGGGTAGAACCACACCTCTTCAATAGGTAGAAGACATGTAAAAATCCAAAAGTTCAGACTTGTACCTTTAATAGTCTTTCATCTACGGGATTTTATATTTTGAGGATTTTTGTCAAATGGGTGAGGTTCAAACAAATTATCTTGGGTAGCAGATCAGTAAAATGTTTATCAAACCTTGGTGATTTACTGTATTTTATAAAAATTGGGGATGTACACAATTTAATGTTGTAGATTTGCATTTATAATTTGCACTGTTATTCGTTTTTGTAAAAGTATAAAGTATAAAATCTGTACATATTAATTATGTATAGTATATATTTTAATCTATGATATACAGCTATTTCAATTAAGGTTGTCCATGAGCAAAGCGGAAAAGTCGAATACGAGCGCGAAAGGCTGCTGGGAATTGCTAACAAATTAATGAATTTTCAAAGCGGTTCCCATGCAGCAGCCTTTCGCGCTCGTATTCGACTTTTCCGCTTTGCTAGTGGACAACCTTGATTGAAATAGCTGTATATAATCCATGAGCAATCACTCTCATATTTCCGCCATTTTGTGACCACGCTTTTTGAGACCGAGCAACCGATTTTATGTGATAGATGAAAGTATTACGAGGTTACGCCCCCCATATTGTTCACTGTTTAGAATGATGCATATCTTTTTCAAGATTTCCTTGGTGAATTATGCTGCACAAAAACATCCGACGTATAGATATTTACCTGTCAGTAAGAGAGTTCCATCCTAAAATGCAGTAGTTTAACTCAAACCGAGCTATCCCAGCCAATAAGACGAGTCCTGCTCCATACGACCATCGAACGTTTTCACCTAGAGATTCTATTCGCTTTTTCCAAGGTGTATCTAGGATTGTTTTGTAGCGTATTCATGGTCAGTGATTGGTTATCAGATAAAATATTTCAATCGTGTAAGGGGCGGACCATTAGAAAAGTGATGGGGGTGGTGGTCGCATGGGAAAAAACACCTTAAAAATCTCGCAAAAAATTCCATCACAAGTAAGCAGCCGAATTCCCCCCTTCCCCCATAAGTTGTAATAGTCCGCCCCTAAGGGTAACCGGAAAATTTATGGAGTTACAGTATGTCAATTAAACACGATATCATGCATAATTAATGATCGCACGCATCACATATACACTTAATGCGCAAAAGATCATCCCCAATGAAAAATATCGGCTGGATCCTCATGTTTCGCGCACAATAGGGTTAGAGTTACCCCTAATTTCGTAAGACAGAGTATCATGCCCGCTCGCAGGTTGGAAATTGAAATATATTCGTGCGCCAAACATAAGATTGTTACCAAATTATTGACATTCCACACAAAATTCCATGTGTGAAAATACTATATGAAATTCCCCCACAAGAGAAACTAGGTAAACCACAGTGATAAATCATTAACAGGAAGACTTTTTCCATAAAAATATCTTTTCGCCACTAAACAAGCGAAATTTTTGTGAACACGGACCTCGGATTTCCGAGGGGGAACTGGTTTAAAAACTGTTTTTGTGTCAGTTTGTGCTAATCTTCGCTAATTTGCTTCCTTACACAAGCGTTATGATGCAAAATGCCGCCAAAATTAACTATACCTATTGTTGACAAATTCGCTGATGATACCAACTTGACTTTTGCGGACAGCAACCCTAACAAGTTGATTTCTGTTCTAAATGACGACCTTAAAACTCTCCAAAACTGGCTTATCCTGAATAAACTAAGCCTGAATGCGATTAAAACTAAATTTATGTTTATGGCATCCAGGCAAAAATTAAGTACTATTCCTGAAGAACCTAATATAGCTATCTCCGGAAACGAAATTGAAAGAAAGTGTTTAGGTTTAAAACTGGACGAGAGTTTGACATGGGAGCATCATGTTTCAACTATAATCTCCAAAGTCTCCAAGGTGATTGGAGTTCTACGAAGACTAAAACCATTGCTCCCACAGTCAACTCTTGTCATGATCTATAACGCTTTAGCACAGCCATACTTTGATTATTGTAGTATTGTCTGGGATAGCCTAGGTAAGGGTCTTGGACAAAAGTTACAGAGATTACAGAATAGGGCTGCAAGGATTATTACTGAATGTGATTATAACATCCGGTCATCAGATATTTTAACATCATTGAATTGGACAAACCTTGAAACCAGACGTACCCAACAATTCAAAACTTTTATGTACAAAACTGTTAACAAGTAAGTAGTTCCTAGTTACTTGTCTGGAAAATTTACTTCCACGTCAATGATACACGAACATAGTTTGCGTGGATCTAATCATAAACATTTGTACCAAGACCCTTAACGGAATCCTTGAAGAAAGGTTTTTCCTATAGAGGAGCTACCCTATATGGAATGACATACACGTCAAACTCACTAGAGTTCAATCTCTCGCTGAGTTTAAATCTAAAATATCTTAATATTTCTTTTATATTAGTTTCTTTGCATGTGTAGTTTGTTACTTTTGTAAATAGTTTGATACTTTTTATTAGTAATTAGTCTACTAGTATATGTACACGTCTCCATTGAAGAGCACATAACGTAATCAATCAATCAATCAATCAATCAGTCAATCAATAAAAAACCAAAAACGTCGCTTGCTTAAGCTCACTAATAATATTACATTGCCCTCAGCGAATAAGAATTTTTCATGAGTATGATTCGCACGAAGAGAAAGGAGATTTTACATAAAAAATCTTACATAAGATTTTGGAAAGAAAGAATCCATATACTGTACAGTACCTTCAGTAAATTGCGCGAGATTCCCAGCAGTAGCAAACATATGAGTACGGAACCTTTCAGCGAAACCACCGGGTCGAAATGGTAGAGGTGTATAGAGATGAAGTCCTAATGACCAGTACATATCACCACCTAACGAATCGTCTGAAGAAAGAGACCAAAACACTAAGGACACGCAGTCGTATAAATTTTTGAGGTCTAAACTAGGCTCTGTACTCAGCCGACTTTGTGGCAAGTTTGGTCAATTTTAGGCTAGTATTTGGTAAATATGCGAAATGTTTGACGTCTACTTACCAAATGCTAGCCCAAAATTGACCAAACCTGCAACTGTCACAAACTCGTTCCCAGGATCTTTCCTCTTAGCGAGGGAAGAAAAGATCCTGGTAGACGCTGGTCACGTGATCTGCTAAAACCTAGCAGATTTTTAATTAGCAATCCAAGATGAGGTCAATACATATTTGATATTTGGATAATTTTTATAGTTTAATTTAATTTATAATTTGCATTTTGTATGATTGTCGTAAAGGAATCCAAGATAGCTAATTAGAAATATGCTAGATTTTAGCAGATCACGTGACCAGCGTTCACCAGGGTCTTTTGCCCTAAGAGGAAAGACCCTGGGTACCAGGATGCAACTGTCAGCCCAGTAAAGGGCTTATAGGCGGAGTTTTCTGTATTGTTTGCAAAATTCATTTCCTAATTCACGAGGAAAAGAAAAGGAAATCACTACGGTGTCGGTGGTAAAAATTAAATTATGTTAAATATGTGATAAAAATCATGTCATTTTACATAAACTTTAGGCTTAGCTTTGATCGATTTTCTCGGCTTAGACAACGTTGATTTTTAAAATTACTTCGCCAATGAACTCATACGACACTCGCATATAGCCCGGTACCAGATAGAAATCACCTGGCTGTCCCCTCGTGCTGTTCATCAGAGTGATAAACCGCGGGCTGCGAGTGTTTTAAATAGTAGAAACGCAGCTTCGGGGTGAAAGAAAATGAAGACCCAAAGAATAAACATGATGCTCTTAGCGAAATATCAAGCTACTTTTATTTGAAGCCGTTTAAGTTAATATAATAATATTTGTCACGAGCTTCCATCCTGACAAACAAAACAAACAAACAAACAAACAAACAAACAAACAAACAAACAAACAAACAAACAAACAAACAAACAAACAAACAAACAAACAAACAAACAAACAAACAAACAAACAAACAAACAAACAAACAAACAAACAAACAAACAAACAAACAAAAACAAACAAAAACAGACAAAAACAAACAAACAAACAAACAAACAAACAAACAAACAAACAAACAAACAAACAAACAAACAAACAAACAAACAAACAAACACACACACACACAAACAAATGTTAGAATATAACTTTGAAAGTAACAAGTAGTTCCTAATTTAATAAGAAGATATAACATATAATATTATCCAATTTTAGTCTCTAATTTCGTGACGAGTAAAGGAACATGCACAACTGGAAGATTTTCATTCATCACTGTACCAGACAATGCAAACTGAGCTTACTTTGTCTTCTTGGTCCTATTCCATAAGTTTTAAAACCTCGTATAGATAGCGGTCCACCGAGGAAAAATCTAAACGAATGAAAACGGAGAAAACTAATAAAGACGGACGACAATATAATAACGTATGCAAATGACTGCATTTGTTCCACGGAGCGTGGTCTAGAGAGTTCTTTGCTCTATCCACTCGCACAAAATTGCCGAGGGGCAACTATTTTGCAAGAGTTTTTCGACTTCTCGCCGAAAATACACCGCATCTGTAGGAAAGACGCCGTTGGCATTAAAATATAGGGGTGTACCCATACATGCACCATTTCTTACTTCTTTAATTTTCGTCCTTTACTTGACATTCGGACAGAAGTTTTCACGTTTATTTTTCCGTGTTTATTTTTTCGAATAAATTTTACTTATATCTTCTTTCAGCTCCAACTGCAAAATTCCCAGCGAAAAAGTAGAATCGGCTCCTACCTCCTCACGGCGTTCGGCGAAAATTATTTTTCACTACCTTAGCGCGAACAAATTCGCTCTGTGGAAAACCCGCCGTTTAAAACCGACT
Source organism: Paramuricea clavata (assembly GCA_902702795.2). Lineage (NCBI taxonomy): Eukaryota > Metazoa > Cnidaria > Anthozoa > Malacalcyonacea > Plexauridae > Paramuricea > Paramuricea clavata. The sequence continues at coordinate 7,315 of CACRXK020011417.1, read as the reverse complement.
TTAAGCGTCTTTTACATCTTAAAATGAGTATTCCAAAACAAATGTATTCACTATTTTGACAAATATTTGAAGGTTTTAATTAAATCAGCCCATCAGCGTGAGGCTAGATTAAAATCATCAAATGCTTCCGCACAAAACTCTTTCACAACTGTTCGTCATTATAGATAAAAAACGAGCGATATGACGGCACATAGCGGAACAAAATACATGCACATTTATCTTGAATTTCGGGTGACATGGTATTAACCAGTTTTTTTTCAGAATGTTTTGCATGGTCCGTGGCTAAAGTCCCAGATTTTAGGCTTTACATGCCTTTAGAACAGCCCAAAATTGCTTTGACTCTTTGAAATGAAATGAAGGCGGTACGTTCAGGTTTTTCTTACTTTGTTGAGTTTCCAAGAGAGATAATATTTTCACGTCACAATCCAAACGCAATCAACTACCATTTTTAGTCAGATTTGACTGAAAAAAAGGTAGTTAATTTTGATACGGTACTCATGCAGTGATATTGGCTTCCACTACCGCTGCTATTACCAATCACATGTGATTAATCTGCCCGATTAACCAATCAGATGCGCACTGAGCCAGTGAGAGGTAAAGCGGTATTCAAATCTGAACAGCTATAAATATTAACATTTAGGGCCTGTTTATATGGAAGCTGGACACATGCCTATGCCTGTTATAGGGCCTGTTTATATATGTCGCTTAGCTTAGTGTTTAGGGCCTGTTTATATGTCGCTTACCGAGACAGCCCAGTAAGCGGGATGAATTTGTGTTTATATGAGAAAATTTCATCCTGCTTGCTGGGACAATTTGTTGTTTTGACATTGTTTTGACAGTTGTTAAAAATAGCTTGCGGCGGTATCTTTGAACTTTCATCCCGGCAACCGGGCTAGCCCGCTTGTGAGTGTTTATATGGAGAAACTTCCATCCTGGTAAGCGAGATCTCGCTTCTTTCAAGCAAAATCTCGGCAAGCGGGCCAACCGCTTGTCCATATAAACGCGCGATAATTTTTACTATAAAAATAACTACACAGCGAGATCTCGCTTACCATATAACAGGCCCTTAGAACATTTCATGTCTTTTTTCCTTTTCACAGTAACTCTTACTAACCTGTCGTTTATATGTGATTTTTCAGAAAATGATTTCAGAAATCCTGCCTTGGCGCACATGGAAAATACCTAAATTAAGAACATATATTTAACAAATATAAAACATATTCCGTGTTGATATACAGTTTAGTATTTTTGCACAAGTGAAGATAACAAATCCTACAAGTTGATTGGTCAAATTTGACGTACAAATCCTACAAGTTGATTGGTCAAATTTAACGTATTTATATAACAAAATCGAAATACCCATTTTGCGGAAGTTACTGCTAAAGAAATAAGCAAAATTAAAATAAATTCAGTCCCAAGAAACACAATCACCTCAGGCTCGGCGATTATCGGAGAATATTCGCCTCGACTTCGTCTCAGAGAATATTCCCCGATAATCACCTCGCGATCGGCGAATAATTGTTAAATATCAACACGGCTCGTAGCAAATCAGCGTTCAGAATTTACAAATGCCATATTATAAACATTAGCAGTCTTCAAATACGAAATTTCGACCCAACCATGCATGCACGATATAGGAATTGAGAAAAATGACAGTTGCCGAGGTACAGTACTGCGAAATAAGTAATGACGAACACTAAATACTGATTTTCTTCATACCGTATCCCATGAGCCACTGCCAAACAAGTTTAGCTCTCCTTCGTTCTTTATATAATTTACATCACCAAGTAGACCAGCGTATTCCTGTCATTTGAAAGTAGTGAACACTGTAAAGTTGGTTTAGTATTAGAGATGTTAAGATTCACGTTTACGGCTTACCGCTAACCGCAAACAAAGGTACGTTTTACACGTTTTCGAAGGTCTCGACAAGTTTTTAGCGACTTCATGCTTCAATCTTAGCGCACAGATTGTCCAAACTTCGAACAGCTAACAGTTGACCTCAAAAAACGCCTTGAAGTTTGCCGTTCGAAGTCTGCCGTAAACGTCAATCTTAGCCTCTCTAATGCCATGTATATAGTCAGTGAAGATATATAGGCTAGAAAAACGGTCTATGTAAAAAGTATTTGACCTATATTTTTGTTCATGTCTATGCAATCTAGCTTGCGCACGGTGAAAATATACAATTCTTGTGTTGAATGGCACTATTTCATCGAACCATTAAACCGTAATACTGAAATAATAACTTAAAAGAGTTGCGCACCGTGAAGTCGTCCAACTTATACAGTGTACCTACCGAAGGGACTTGTATCCATGTCACTGTTTCCATGCATGGGACTGTTTTGGAGGGCTTGCTTGCCAAAACAAACCTAAACACTATATTATAGATGTATTTTAAGACCCAAGATGTATTCAAGCGTGTATTTCAAGGAACCACACCATATTTCGACTGATCATGCAAGTTGAGCTTACTGAATCCTAATAAACATTTCCGGAAAGTGCAATGCGTTGGATACGGAACCTCGTTTTTGTGATTGAAACGTTGGCTTCAGAACGCCTTATCTACGGCCATATTACACGAGGCCACATTACACGAGGCAATTTTTGCAACAACACAATTTCTGACATATAAGCCTTGTCATGTAAAAAGTAGTCGCAGGGAAATTTTGAGCATGGCCCAGTTTACTCTGGCGACATTTTTCATCTCATTTCTTTTATTTTTTCATTCCTTAAGGCCCATTTCCACTCAAGAAAATTTTCCGCGGAAAGAAAACTTTTGTAAAACGTGATTGGCCGACACAAATTTTCCGTCGGAAAAAAATTTTGAAGTTGAAAATTTTCAACTTTTAACAATGACATTTTCGGAAAATTTTCTGTCCGTGGAAATTTTTCTTGAGTGGAAATGGGCCTTTAAGGTGGCTCCCTACAGTTATTCTTGTTTAAGCAATAATTCCGTAAAACAGGCTTATTCGTGCAAAACGCGAATTCTTTTCGACTTGGTGGCAATATTGGTCACCTAAGGAATATTTCGAACTAGATTTCGACGATGTCAATGTTCCCATGGCAACATGACGACAGCATAAAGCCTTCCAATTTAACCCATAAATGTGCCGCTATCTCAAAAACGATGTCGGTGACCTATCTTTTTTATTTCATATATCAATAAGGAATGATGCTCTGCAACTGTGGTGAAAGTTTAAAAAAATTCTGTAGTGTGTGATTTTTTTAAAAGCGAAATATTTATTGCGAAATTTCCACACTACAGATTTTTTTAAAATTTGAAATTTATAAAATTTACCGCAAAATAAATTCGTGGTCAAAATTTGAAGATAGGTCACCGATGAAACTAATGAGTAAAATGCAAATAAAGTTAGAAAATAGCCTCGTGTAACTCGAGAAATTCCCCTATTGAAAAGCGTCGCTGACTAGTAAAAGATTGTACGCGGGCGTAGAACGAGTTTTCATTCAGCAAAATCGAGCCGCAATGTTGTTTTTACTGTTTTGTTTTTGTCAACTTTTCGATTTATTTGAGTGCTATGGACAGCCAAGGATTATTGTGAAGGATTAAATCGATGAAAACAAGGTTGAAGCTAATTGAATCCTGCCGTTTACTCAATCTATGAGCTGTAACAGCCTACTAACAGGTGGACGTGTTTTTTTGTTTCATGTTTGGTTTTGTACTTTTTGCTAAAAATGAACAATTAGGCTATGAAACTGAAATATTTTTCTGTTTACATATAATCACTTTAATCTTGTAGAAACACGACTAAAAACGTGAACGTTTTCTTGAGAAATAAACAACTTTTTAAACGTTTGTATGCAATTTTGCAAATGTTTTACAGTTGACAATGTATATTTTAAAAACATTAAAACACATTGTTTCGTAGCTATTTGTTGGTCTAGTGGTATTCGTATCATATGTAGAATTGCTGTATAGACTCGCAAGTAATTTGGCACTCAAAATGAAGTATTATTCAACGCTTTTTCCCATTAGAAACCTTTCAGAAATAGCTTTTTTTTAAAAAGAAAATGTTGTTTTGTTTTGATCATGCGGTTGCGTGGGATAGTTCACGTACTGGTCCCGCGAAGATCCCGCACGCAACTGTAGGGAGCCTCCTTAAGTGTATGTTATGCAAAGAAAGTGTCGACACAGCAGAATGCGGGCCATGCTCACAATTTCCCTGCGACTTCCATGTACAGTAAGATTAAGATTAACATTTCTATAGCGCAAATTTACATGTGGATATGATCAAATGCGCTTTGCATCAAGTATTAATGTATTATACACTTAGCCTAAACTATTTTATCTTTTGCAACAATTGTGATATTGCTTTCTTAACTGCATGTGTCTTTCTAATCCACCCTGTCAACTTTTCCAGTGGGAGGAAACCGGAGCACCCGGAGAAAACCCACGACTTTTCAACAGAGCGTTGACGGACTCTTCTCACATGGGCCCGTAGCGAGAATCGAACCCTCCTTATCACAGCTGAAAGGCGCTTGCTCTGACGACTGCGTCACCGAAATCGCACATGTAAACAGGAGCATGCATAGGATGGAATTCGCCTTGGTAGGCATGGCGAGCTAGCTTGCATGCATAGCCTGTCTTGCTCGGCTCCACATAAACATCTTTGTATTCAATACGTTACCCAGCCCACATGTAAACAGGAGCATGGAAGGAATTCGCCTTGGTAGGCATGGCAAGCTAGCTTGCATGCATAGCCTGTCTTGCTCGGCTCCACATAAACATCTTTGTATTCAATACGTTACCCAGCCCACATGTAAACAGGAGCATGGAAGGAAATCACCTTGGTATAGGCATGGCGAGCTGGCTTGCATGCATAGCCTGTCTTGCTCGGCTCCACATAAACATCTTTGTATTCAATACGTTACCCAGCCCACATGTAAACAGGAGCATGGAAGGAAATCACCTTGGTATAGGCATGGCGAGCTAGCTTGCATGCATAGCCTGTCTTGCTCGGCTCCACATAAACATCTTTGTATTCAATACGTTACCCAGCCCACATGTAAACAGGAGCATGGAAGGAAATCACCTTGGTATAGGCATGGCGAGCTGGCTTGCATGCATAGCCTGTCTGCTAGGCTCCACATAAACATCTTTGTATTCAATACGTTACCCAGCCCACATGTAAACAGGAGCATGGAAGGAATTCGCCTTGGTATAGGCATGGCGAGCTAGCTTACCTAACCTGTCTTGCTAGGCTCCACATAAACATCTTTGTATTCAATACGTTACCCAGCTAGTTTATTTCAAACAATTCTGTATAACATTTATCATTCTAAAAAGTATACAAATTAATAAAAATGTTGTTCTCTCGCTATTAAATACCTGAGATAACTTGATAAAATGTCCTTGAGTTGGGAATTCTGTATCATCTCTTTCATCCATCGTCAGTGTATGCTGAAATTAAAAACAATGTTGAGCTATGCAGCCACTAAGGCTTAAATTCAATGGGTCTAGCTATTTTGCGGGCTGCGGGTCAGGTTTTGCGGGCTGCGGGTTAAAACAATTGCGGGCCGCGGGCCAAATTTCTGGTCTAACTAATTTTTTGTTGCATGCCATATATGGCATGCAACTTTCATATAGCTCTAAATTTCGTGTCGCGGTGAGCGGTGGCAGATCGTACCGGTCACGTGGCAAATTCGTAAAATACGACAAATACCGAGTTTTTCCGAATACCGCGGAAAAACATCTGCGCATGCACCAAATTATGAAAATATGGCGGGGAATTTGAATATCAATTTCTAAAACAAAAACATGCTTATTAATTGGTCAAAAATTAGTAAAACAAACGAGAAAATATAGCAAATGGGTAGACTAGACATTAATTGAAAGCGTCCTGGCATTTAAAGTATGGAATGAGATATAATTCATGTAAAAAATTGTTGATTTTAACGGACACGACTTCGAAAATTTTTGAAAAATTAAGCAAAACAAAAATTCAAACTCAAAAGTTAAGAAAACTCTCGAAAAGTTAAGCTTCTTAACCCACTCAAATTGTAGAATAAATCCTAAAGTTTAATTATTGTGAACACGAAAATTTTTTATATTTGGCGACACAGTTTTTTTTAAAGAAATGTATCGCAAACGAAAATTCGGAAATTGTCGTTGCTTAGTTGATAAACAAAATGTTTCAGACGATAAATTTGTCAACAATCACCTTTAGTTCATGTTCTTGTACAATACAATTTCTTGAACCTTCTGGCTGTATTTATTCCTAGCTTTTAGAATGACATGGTCATTTTTGCGCTCGAAATCTGGCTGTAAAGACGCACAATGAAGTCACTCCTTTTTACCGCCATTTTGAGACTTCGGAAACGTTCGGAACAGCTTCTCATCAAGTTCGCAATACTATTACAGGTAAGGTTGACGCATGCGCAGACGTTTTTCCGCGGTGTTGTTTTTCCGACGAGCATTTCATCACTCATGCTCGAAGAAAGGTAAAGAAAAATGTTTGAGTGTTCGCGGAAAATTTACATAATTGAGCGCTTTAGAAAAATAGATCAAGGTAGGTAAAGCTTTGCTGGTTTTAATTTTCCTTATATTCTGTTATTTGTGCTCGCAATGAATGATTATTTATCAGTCGTTTTTAATATTTATATCGTGAAGCCTGGCTACGCACGCTATCAAAATACTCAATATATTTTTTTATATATGCTCAAATTGAAACTATTGAAACTGCCCAAATTGTGCTAACACTTACTATATTGTGCGCAAAACTTCAAAACTACAGTACATTTTGTAAATAACATGAAATATATTAAAATATCAAACAAAATTCTCATTAATACTATTGAAATTTAATACAACGAAATAGCATTCTACGTCGATAATTTCAATCATAGTTTAATAATTATTTTCAATCTATAGTAATTCGCCGTTTCCATGTTTTTTT
>CACRXK020011416.1:0-16365 GCA_902702795.2 Paramuricea clavata | reverse complement strand
ATACGGCCTCTTTACATTTCTTAACATGTTTGGCTCGCTTCCGTAAATCTGCTTCGTCAACGTGGTAAGCCTTCAGCTCAGGTAGGTGATTAGGGTTAGTGGTTAACATCGAGTTAGGGGTTAGTAGTGGTAGTTGGACGTCGTCCTCTACGTAACTCAGAGGCCTATTATTAAGAGAGACCTCTACGTCGATCACAACTTCCTTGAACTCCATCCATCTTAATGTGCGATTCCCTACGGTCTTGTAGAAGGCATTCTTGAAAAGGCCAATTAAACGCTCAAGTTGGCCTGCCCACCAAGGAGCACGACTCAAGTTAAATTGCCACTTGATGGAGAGATCAGCCAGGTAATCATTAAGTTGTTCATCTTTCTGCACTTGTCGGAGCCATTTCTTGGTGGCCTTGAATGTCGAACCATTGTCCGAGTATATACGTTTTGGTCTGCCTCGGCGTGCGATAAACCGTTTAAGGCTTATGATGAATTCGGTTGCTTCCAATGACTTCAGTAAATCTAGATACAACGCTCTTGTCAGGCTGCATCCGTACAAGGCCAGATATGCTTTGCTTTCAGTTCCGGGTTTCGATTGGTAGTAAATTGGGCCTGCAAAGTCCACCCCGATTACTTGGAATGGCATAGACCCTTGTGTCCTTGTGCTTGGAAGGTTTCCTGGGGTGGGGATTGGTATGCTTGGGCTCTAAATCCCTTGCAACCCCAGCAGGCACTTCTCACTTTCTTGACCAAGTGATGCAATCTGGGAATCCAATAGACGTCACATGCCATTGTCAGCGAGACACCACTGTGTAATGTCGATAGATGCGCTTGTCGTACAATTCCGTGCGTAAAGGGATGACTATCTGGCAGGTAGATCGGGAACTCTCCTTCACTTCGCCCTCTGCATTCAAATATATCTTCGCTGTTTAGCTGCAGATTCAGTTGGAGCTGGTCTTGTTTGAAGCAGAGTCTTTCTTGGCATTCTAGTTGTGCTTGCTTGGTCCACCAAAGTCTCTGTTGTTCAATCTCGATTGCGTTCAGTGGACCATCTTGCCAGTCTCTAGCTCGGGACCTACAGTTGCTGATAAACCTCTGAATCCATGCACAAATTCGCAGGACTTTGTGCACTTCGTGAGCATCAAGAAGTTGGTCAAAATCATCATGGACTTGTGCTGTTGCAGCAAAGACGCTTCGAGTCACCTTTAACTCCGTGTTGGAATCTGCGTTGGGCTCAAAGATTATGTCTGCTGGCCATTCAGTTTCTTCGCTCAGCCAACTCGGACCTTGGTTCCATAGCTGATGATGATCAACGCTTCCGCCGCGGCTGCCCAAATCTGTGGGGTGGTCGGCATGTGATGCCACTTGACATCCTGATGCTGCTGTATCTTGTGTACCCTGTTTGCAACGAACTGCCGGTACTCCCCCTGCCCACGTATCCAGTATAGTGCCACAGTCGAATCAAGCCAACAATGTGCTGACACTGGGTATAGATCGATGGCCAGTTGAACATTGGTCGCAAGATTGATTGCCATATGGCCAGCCACTAACTCGAGCTGGGGAATGGTTAAATTCCGCTTTGCCAACCGAGATTTCGAGCAGACGAGTCCTTGAGTTGTCCCATTTTCCTGCCGGACGACCGCGTATACTGCCGCGCTAACTCCCCGAGTGCTTGCATCTCCGAATTCGTTCAACACAATTTCTAAGATTGGTTGTTGATATGGTGCCAGAGTGCCTTAACCTCGATGTAACTTGGCAGTTTGGAGTACCATTCGATCCATTGTTTTTTCAGTTCAGCTGGAAGTTCACTGTCCCACGCTATGTTGATCTCACACATCTCATGATAGAGAATTTTTCCTTGCAAAGTTGTTGGCGAGGCCAGTCCCAGTGGGTCATAGATCTTTGCTAGTTGAGACAGAGCGTTCCATTTTGTAGAGATAGTTTCATCTTTGTGCAAACCAACTTTGAAGGTGTCTTTATCCTTGTCCCACGCTAGTCCCAAAAGCTTTGTCCCCAGTCGGCTCACTCCTAATTGCTGCTTGGCATAGGTTAACTCATCATTTGCTGGTGGATTACTGCTGGCTTCGAGTCCTCTTGCATTCGAGTGCCATTTGTGAAGCTTGAAGGATGCATCCTGGAAAACTTCAACTTCAAACTTTGTTTGCACATCGTCAACTGTTGTACCACCAGCCATGAGGTCGTCCACATACAGGCCATCGTGAATCTCTTTAACAATCTCACGATACTGGCGTTCCCACAGTTCGAAGTGTTGGTTGAGGACTCCTGCGAGAAGGAAAGGGGATGAGGTTAGCCCAAACAAGGCTCTCGTAAAACGGTATATTCGAGTTTCGGTACTGCCAGGTGCTCTCCAGTGGAACTGTAAGGAATCTCTCTCTTCTTCCTTTATTCTAATTTGCAGAAATGCTTTCTGCAGGTCACCTGTCAACAGGATCGGGTGGAATCGTGATCTTATTAGAATGTTCCAAGGTATGTTTTGGGGAGATGGTCCTGGGTTCAAGCAGTCGTTCAGGGAGGGATGCTTCACATTTTCCCACGCAGACGCGTCGTAGACCACCTGCAACTTCGTACTTTCCGCATCTTTCTTAGAAACTCCTTTATGTGGTATGTAGTATTCCTTGCCCTTGGGTTCTGTAGGTGCTCTTTCAATCACACCGCTCTGAAGCTGCTCCTGAATTATGCTGTCATAGTCTTAATAATTCCCATCTTCGGCTGCCCGCTTCGTTTGTTGGCAATTCTGGGCGGTTGGCCTTCCAAGGCAACTTTGTCTCATACCAACCAGCCTTGTTCCGTTGAAGTTGCTCTTTGAATCCTGGTATACAGTTCCCTGATTGTTCTCCGGTTTGTCAGCAAGTCCAAGCACATCCAAGGAACTCAGCTGCTCATAGTCTGTGCTGACTGATCGAGTTAGCAGAAGTGGCCTTGTCACATCCTTTCTACCGGGCGACATTAACACCCAACCGAGGCGAGCACGTTCAACAATGGGTTGTCCGGGTTTCCGAACTCATGGCGCTGCTGTTGTCTTGATATTGGCATACTCGTTCACTCCGAGAACTACATGTATAGGAAGGTGTGGTTTGTCATCAAGATCATCTATCTTCACTCCCTTTAAATGGTTATACTTGCTCAGCAGCTCTTCATACCGAGGATTATCAATTTCCATCAGATGTGGCTTATGGACTTTCGATAGTTCGACTTCCATTGTAAACTGACCATCAGCTCCCTTGATAGTTGCAGGGTAGATTTCAACTCTGGTTGTTGTTGAGCCGAGCATCATTTCAATCCGTTTTGTTTGGATCTCCTTCGGTTTCTTGTTCAGAGCGTCTATAAGTTTGGCTGAAGCATAGCAGCTCCCCGAGCCAGTGTCGAGTAGCGCTCGTGTCTTTATTCCATCGACTTCGATGACCACAACAGGATAAATAACTTGGTTGTCCCCTGCCCTATGGGCTGACATGAACCCCTCAGGTTTCTTTGGATTTTCACAGATTGAGGTGTGGTGTCTTCTAGCACAGTTGTGACATGTCACAATACTTTTACATTCTGCTGCTCGGTGGGAGGGTCCAGTACAGTTGAAACATAGTTTTTTATTTGCTAGGATTCTCCTGCATTCTTCTGATGTTTTAACGGTTGGGCAGGTTGTTGATTTATGATCTGCAGCATTGCAATATACACATGTATGCGAAGTCCCCGTCCCTTGACGAGTGTGGTAATTCCGACCCGTTCTGTCTCGTCTTCAATCCTTGTCTTTGGAATTGGCATTTTCAGTGATCGGGTTCCTTCTCGTCCAAAGTCGAAGAGCCTTTGTAAGCTGTATGAAGTCCAATTTCTCCCAGTCAGGGTCAGTACGAATGAGATCACCTCTGATAGCTGGCAATTTGTCTAGAGTCATCACTACTGCACCGTCTACTTGAGAAAGTTTATTCATAGTCTGGAGTGATTGCACACTGTATGTTAGTTTCTCACAGAACTCATGAATCTTCCTCGCATTGGCTGTCAGAACTGGAGGAAGCTTGAATATTTCCTTCATGTACGCCTTAACAATCTTGCGTTCTTTTCCGTACCGCTCTTTAAAGATTGTTACTGCTCTGTTATAGCCCTCTGCTGAATATGGTAGGGCTTCTACAGCTTTCCTGACCTTGTCATCTAACAGTTCTCTCAAGTATGAAAATTTGATAATTGCTGGCAAACTGGATTTGTCGATTGACTCTGTAAATTGTCCCCAAAATCTATTCCAGTCAGTAAATGTCTCGTTAAATTTGGTGATGACTAATTTAGGTAATTTTGCTTGAATATTTGTCGCTTCGCTATGAGATTTGGGAGAACTGTTTTGATTTCCCATGTGTTCTGCCTTGAATTTAGTTTTGGTCTCTTGTAATTTGACTTCGAATTTAATCTGCTCTTCTCTCTCGTACGTTTGGCAGAACGTCTTTCGACTATTGAGCCACTCTTTCAAGATTTCCACACTTTGATCTCCCTTTGCAATTTGTGTCACTAGATTTGCATTCCACGCATCCAAATCCTCGTCCTTTACTTGCTCTGTTATTTTGAGCGCTTCGATTTCTATATGCAGTTGATCTACTTCATTTATCACAGTTCTCAGAGTTTTTTGATGTCTTTCTATCGCTTCGGCTTGACCATTATCCACAATAGACTTTGTTCTATTCGTTGTTATGTTTAATTGAATGAGTTTTGTCTTTAATTTCCCTTCAGCGACCTCCATTGTCGACAATATTCGCACGGCAAAGCTTTTATAATCTCGAACTAGAATTCGACAGACGACAATTAATCACAATATTCGCTGTTTTTGTATGTTCGCCAAGCTCTAAAATTGCACCGCACATATTTCACAATTTTCCCGAATACTTAGAAAACATGCTTAGCTTGCACTTCCGGTAGCGTGGTCGGTGACGTCAGCTACCGGCAATAAAGTCCACCGGGCATATCAATCCCATTTTCAGACAATCATTTTATTTTGTCCAATGCCAGACAATTTTAATGGTATTTCTCGTAAATTTTTGTTAGATTGTAACTCTCCTGAAATGCAGGTCACTATTACTTCAATGGGGGAAGCTTGGTTCTCATGGATGGTTCCCTCATTTCCTGTCTTATCAATAAGCCTGAGGAAAATCAAGTTTAGGTGCAATGGTGAAGATTATAATGGAGTGGTGAGCAAAGATGCAAATGTTAAGCCAGGACAATACACATGTACAAGCCACTGCAAAATTAACATCGACAGTGAAGAATACACTGTGTTGTGGGTTGTTCTTCCTTTGGTATGTTGTAGTTTGGAACAAGATGCCGATCATTCTCAGGAAGAAACTGATACAGATTTTGAAGGCCCACATACTCTTCCCTTCAAAGTTATGGGGACTTGTTACTGTTCTAGCAGACAAGACATCCTAGAAAAGGGCTACTTGAACCTGAACGATTACAATTGGCATGTCTATGCTAAACTAGAAGACGAACCAGAGAACATAACAGACAATGAAGCAATTGCTGTGTATATTAGTGTTGATTATTGTGGCGATGAATTTCAGAAAGTAGGGTATATTGCAAAAGAATTAACACAGTATTTAAAACCTATTTTAAAAAAATTGGATGTTTCAGTGTGCAACATTTGCTTTTGCACAACATATTATAGAATGGGATATTATTTGACATTAGAAATTACAAAAGATGGAATGTGGCACAAAAACGTAGTTGAAGCCAGTAAAAATGTAAGATAATGTTTTAAAAATATGCTTGTAAGACTTGATTATTCCTTTGACTTCCAATAGGTTCATATACGAAAGTTGTTTAATATACACAGTATTATAAATAAAGCATGATGTCAATTGACTAGTTTTAGCTGGACAAGGGTCGGTTGTACCCAGGCTGTATGAAGGGCAGATACTGGATTGCACTATCTGCCAGAGAGTGATTTTTCAAGCTGTCTTAAATTGCCATGATGTATTCAGTTTATAAAATAAAGTATTGATGAATTACTAGGTCCATTTCAAAGCTTTTCAGACATTTTTAGAAATGTAGGAAACATCACTATCTGATGAATAGCACGTATCCAGCCTTTGTACAACCTGCCCCGAATTGTGACATTCTGGTAATCATGACAGGTAAATCAATAGCTGTAGGCAGTGGAATCAGATCCAGTGTTTATCAAGTTAAGGACCACAAAGCATCGGTTCTTGTGTCATGCTTGATAAATGTTTGAATAAAACATTGTCAATTGGCAGATGTTAAATAGTTAATGTTAAATAGTTCAGAGGTTTGCAGGCAGTATTCATGTGGTAGTCATTGTAAAAGGACCTGGGAAGGTGGGAAGGCTACAGGAGTTTTGTGGAAATGAGCCCTTGCTGTTAGTTGTCCTTGTTGTGGAAGTGAAGCTCGATTGACTAAAAAGACACCAGGATTGCCCCTCCTAGACAATTTAACTCATCCAGCCTTTCCCCTACGCCAGGACCAGTAGGGCAGTTGAATGAGGGCAAGGCAAAATCTCTGTAGCGCTCTTTAACACCAGTCCAGTAATAGAATGCCAGGTTAGGATCAATTCTTTTCCCAAACTCATTCAATATCTTTGTTGATTCTTGATAAAACTGTTTGAGGTAAAAAATCAGGCCGAACATCTCATGCAGGAGTGCAACAAATCCTTCGACATCATCACCAGAGGACGCTCGTGGGTGCTCAGGAGGTAAACTTCTCTCAAGATATTCTTGTCTTTGTATTTCTCGACTCTCCAAATTGGCAATGAGACCAACAATAAGCTCTCGAGTGAAGCCACAAATTCCCTTGATGGATCTATATTCATGTAAGTCGAACAAAAAACTTATTTAGTACCTTCAAATAAATCAAATGTTTTGAGTTGATCTTGGTACAAGAATGTCCTCCATTCAATACACCTAGAACATTAGAATTTAATAGTATGAACAAACAAGCTGAATTGTGCACTGTCAAATTAACTATTTACAAGATCTATTCTCGTTGGCTATGAGCCCTCTGTTCATATGATGTAATTCTTTACAGTTATTATTTTCAATCTATAAAGACTAGGGAAGGCCACCACAAGTTACCGCAATTTGAAATATTACTTGCGAAGAAAAGTCTGTTGCCAATATTTACCTATTAACATCAATTACAGAATAGTTCCTTTCTGTCTTGGCCCATGGCATCCAGTCATCAAGGATCCAATCTTTCATTTCACACAAGTACTTGGAATGTAGATCTTCCCTTAACCCTCGACCGTCTACAGCTTTGTGCCAGTTGTGGATAATTGACAAGATTTTTGCTTCATTGACATACTTATTCTTTTCTAAAAACTCTATCACCCCAAGAGAAATGACACGCTCACAATTTGGAACAGATTGTTTATTCTTACCAGTGAGAGATTCATATGTCAAACCAGTATTAGGGTCGTGGAGAGCATCTCGAAGAGATCGCAAGTCGAAATTGGGAATATGCCCTTCCCAGAGACACAAGATAACTCTTTTTAACAGGTGATTATGGTCTTCTTGGTGGTGAACATATTCATTTGTACGGACATCTTTTTCCGGCTGATAAAGATTATGATAAAAATCTGCAGGATCATCTGGGTTATCCGTAAACATGATAAATCGCAATTAACGACTTTAGTACCTCTCCGGTTGTCTCTTCCTGTTAAATAACATCAATTGAATGTCAATAAGTATTAAATATATATAGTCGCATTTTTTAAACAAGTCTGGAAGAAGCTGTACATAGTGAAATCTGTACACGAGACTAGGGCATATCCAAACTGATCAGGGCGTGTATTTTACTGTATTTTATCACAAAACCCAACTGTAAATTAGAGACAGACCACCTAGGCTTTTCTTGTGTAGATATGGTGTTATTACTATTTCAAAAAATGTTTTGTTGTTTCAATTTTTGACTTGTATAATTTGTATTCAGCATGTAGATTGACTGAATATCGGCAGAATTTTTCAATTATCTGCCAAATGCACGGACATGCTGAAATATACTATTTGATGGTGTCACTGAAGCAAGATGTGTGTTGAGAGCTCTCCTGAAATGCCTTCGAAATTAAGAAATAACCCTGAATCTTTGACTATTGATTCGATAAAAGAGTTATGGGGAAAGAATTTCTACCATCCACGCCGGGTCAGCTCTTCCCAAAAATCGGCCATCTGATATAAACTTTTTCAATATATTTCGGATGGACATGAAACTTGCTACATCAATATAACTTTCCATTCCGAACAATCGTATGTTTTTTATTTTTGAGATTTAACGGTTTTTGGCGGGAAAATGACGTCACGAAACCTCCAGTTAAAATTTATTTTCAATATCTTAATAGTTTTTAAGCAGAATGTGGAAGATCATGTCATGAAGAGTTCAAAACTGAAAACAGATTTTAAATATCTTAATCTAATCACGAGATACACGGAGTTTAGAATCGAATTTTCCACCATTTTGTTACTATTTTTAGATTTTTCACGGTTTTTGTAGTGAAATAACTTTGGATTAGGTTTAGATATTCAAAATCCGTTTTCAGTTTTGAACTATTCATGACATGTTCTTCCAAATTCTGCGACAAAACTATTAAGATATTGAAAGTAAATTTTAACTGGAGGTTTCGTGACGTCATTTTCCCACCAAAAACCGTTAAATCTCAAAAATAAAAAACATACGATTGTTCGGAATGGAAAGTTATATTGATGTAGCAAGTTTCATGTCCATCCGAAATATATTGAAAAAGTTTATATCAGATGGCCGATATTTGGGAAGAGCTGACCCGGCGTGATCCATACAAAAAGAGCTTAGATCAGAGATCAAGGATCTAAAATCCAAAATAACATTGGTCGCAGCGAAGTGCGATGAAATTGAAAGCTCACAAAAGTACCTATCGAACGAATATGATAACCTCAAACGCTCACTGCAAGGGACGAAGAAAGAAGTCACAGATATAAAGCGAAGCATTGAAGGCCTTGAAGGTAGAGTAAATCGTAACGAGAATGATCTGTATAACAGCAACGTGGCTTTGGATGATGTTCAACAGTATTTACGCTGTGACTGCATCAAAATTACAGGTATACCACCGCCGCTATTAGATAGTCCCAAACAACTAGCAGTCCAAGTAGGCGAAATGATTGGACTAAATGTAACCGAAGATCATATCTCAACAGCGCATCGCCTTCCACCAACGAAGAAGGTAAAGAATTGTATCATTGTAAAGTTTGTTCATAGGGATATGAAAGAGGCGTTTTACAAAAGTCGAAGTAAATTGATTGGGAAAAAGTCCAAAGATGTACTGCTAATTGCATCTGAATATGGTAAAAAATATTCATGAATCGGAAAATATCTATATAAATGAGTCATTAACACTTATCAGGAAAAAATTGTTAGGGCGGGTGAATGAATTTAAGCGCGCAAATAAGTGGAGACATTTATGGACGGTGAATGGCAAGATTTTGTTGAGACAGACGGACAGCTCAAAGGTTTTTGACTTCACAACAAATGACCAATTTGAACAGTTTTTATAAGGCTCTTGAACTTTGAAGTATGAATCAAAACAGTTATCTAAGTGATGTAAACATTTTTTAAGATTATAATGACCTTTCAATTGCAAGGCTCTCAGGAGGAATTAGGTTATTATAATATCCAACAAAGCTTTCCATTTGCGTGCTTAGATGACCGTCAATTTAAATCTTTGTTTAGCTCTTCGTCGAGAGAGTTGGACGCGGATTTAGATTTATATAACATCTTGCCGAATCCCGACAAGTTTGATGAAAGTGACCCAGACCATATGTTGACTAATGTAGTATCGGACTATTGTTCTATTGACAAAATTAATAATATTTTAAATGCTGCCGGACCTAAGGCTATCTCATTTTTTCATTGCAATGTCAGAAGTCTCCCAAAAAACCATACGTTATTAACTGATTTTATTTATTCCATTTAAGTAAAACCCGATATACTAGCTATTTCTGAAACAAAATTAAACAAAAATAATGTAGTCAATGTAGATATTACAGGCTACAATTTCTTCCATACCGATTCAAGTACCAATGCGGGAGGTGCTGCAATATATGTTAACAGAGATATAAAAGCCATTGCTAGACCTGACATTAAACTTCCTTTAGACAATGTAGAGTCTTGCTGGATTGAAATTGAATCTGGTTTTAACGACAATAAGAATATCATAGTGGGTTGTGTATACAGGCATCCTAAATCAAAGATTTGTGAATTTATCGAAAGGCTAGATGCGCTGCTGAAATATTTAAATCAATGTAAATATCAGGTTGTATTGTTGGGTGATATTAACATTGATTTCCTTCGATATATAACGCATCAAATGACTGAAAAATATCTAGATATGTTACATACAAATAATTTTCTTCCAATTATCACTAAGCCCACGCGAATAACTGATTACACTAAAACGCTAATTTATCACATATATACTAACATGGCTATTGACCAGATTAAATCTGGAATTGCAATATTTGATATCTCAGATCATCTTCCAGTATTTACTGTTATCAAAACTTCGTGCAACAGAATTCAGGATACACTGTACTATAGGGATTATAGAACTTTTAAGCAAGAAGACTTTCTATCTGAACTAACGCAAATTAACTGGGATGAAAACCTTAGACATTTAAATAATAATATTCATCAGAGTACAAAAAATATAATTAACCATATTGAACGAGCGACACAAAGACACGCTCCGATGAAGGAAGTATCCCAGAGTAAGCTAAAGCAACTGAACAAACCATGGATTACAATTGGCATCTTGAAATCAATCAAAGTTAAGCAACGAATGTATCACACTCATTTCTATAGTAATGACACGAGCAAGGTCACACAATATAAACGGTATGCCAATAAATTAAATAGAATTAAATCAATAAGTAAGCTTAGATATAATAATCAGTTTGATAAATGTACAAACAACCTAAAATTTAAGCTACATGGAAGATAATAGGCACGTTGATAAAGCGTAAATATAAAAGACATCTGAAACAAACCCATATAATTAGAAATGATGTAAGTTATACAAATGAATATGATATAGCAAATCAATTTAATCAACACTTTGTGAATGTAGGTCCTAATTTAGCAAATAAATTACCAACGTCAAGTTTGAATGCAGTTTCCTATATACAGAACTCCCCAATTTCAAGTTTTAGTATGTCTCCACTTACGGTATCACAGGTACACATATTATTTCAATCACTGGATACAAGTAAGGCTTCGATTAGTATTCCTAATTTTATAGTTAAGACAGTAGCCGATGTTTTGGCCCCAATTTTTTGTTGTATTTATAATGAATCTATTAGTTTGGGTGTTGTCCCTAACATTTTGAAAATTTCACGTGTCACACCAATTTTTAAAAACGGTGTAGAAACTGATCCAAATAACTATTGACCTATATCCATAATATCACCGTTTGCAAAGGCCTTTGAACGACTGATTTATGAACAACTCAATTCTTTTCTTGTTAAGAAAAAGATAATTTCCAATTATCAATTTGGCTTTCGGAAAGGATATTCAACAGAGCAAGCAATTTTAGAAATAACCGAAAACTTCAAGTCTGCAATTGACAACAGGGAAATAACTTGTGGCTTGTTCTTAGACTTATCCAAAGCATTTGACACTGTGAATCATCAAATCTTAATTGATAAACTATGCAAATACGGAATATGTGGAACTCCTCTAGCATGGTTTACTGATTATTTATCTAATAGACAACAATATGTTAAAATAGGAAATACTGAATCAGATTTATTAACATTGACTTGTGGAGTACCACAAGGTTCAACACTTGGGCCACTACATTTTATATTATATATAAATGATATGCCAAACTGTTCAAAAAAACTCTCATTTTGAATATTTGCGGATGATACCAATGTATTTTATTCTAGTAATAGCATTGATGATATTGAAAAAGTAATGAATGAGGAATTACAAAACATACTTCAATATTGCAATGTGAATAAACTATCAATAAATATTAAGAAAACTAATTTCATGGAAATCACTTCCTGTAGAAAAAAAAACACGCCGCATAAAAATTGGAAATTTTGAACCGAAAAGTTACATCAAATACTTAGGTATCTATATCGATCAAAATTTGAGTTGGCATCAACAAATTAGTCACGTCTGCAATAAAATAGTAAAAAACACGGGAATAATTAGTAAACTTAGGTACTGTACTGATCTGAATATGCTAAAGCAGGTTTACTATAGTTTAATTTTTCCATATATTAATTATGGGTTAATGAGTTGGGGTAATACGTATGCTACAAAATTAAAAAAGTTAAAATCGTGCCAAAATAAATGTATAAGGAAGGAAAATATTTTTTATAGGGAATTATGAAGATGCCTCAGCATACTACAACCTACTGGGTATACTTAAAATTGATAATGTTTTTAAACTAAAAATAGCCGTTTTCACCTTTAACTCATTAACGCCCAATGCGCCCGTATGCGCCCTGAGATTGACAAGTGGGTAACGGACAATGCGCCCTCAAATGACACCTCAACTTGCGGGCATGATATTTGAGCACGTGTTTATCGGGTTGCCTAGCAACGGATACGAAAATAGAACGTGAAATTCGAGCTTTTCAACGGTGTATCATTCAAGAAAATTGGTCAGAAACTCGCAAAGTTTTTCAAGTTTAAAACCTTAGTTTTTCAAAAATAATGAATAATGGAGATATTGTTGCAAAGAAGGATTTTACAGCAAGTTTTAAAAGCGAAAAAAGAAGAGGTTTTCGGATGATATACAACGAAAATTTGGCATGAAAGGAAAGCGGATGTATTGACGTTTTGGGCCAAGTTTTTCTGTGAACCTTGCGCAAGATTTTCAGCCAAAAAGATGAGGATTTCTCCAAACTTTATTAAAAATAGAAGTCGGAAATCACAAGAAAGATGAACACGGAACACAAGTGAGCAGATACGATATTTTAAGGGTATTTTTGAGTAGAAATATGCGATCAAACACTCACAAAATTCGACCGCATTAATGTTGGTTGAATCTAGTTTAAAGTTATCTTTTTAGACGAACTGTTTATGCAAATTTGGGCATAATTTCAACTGTTTTTGTGACCCCATTGTTGGTCTTCTTGTTCAAGTTGTTATTTTAGCTAAAGTATGTTTCAAACGACACCAGATTGTGCGTACGTGACCTTTTTTGACCTTTTTGGCAAGAATACTTCGAGTATTAAATTACACTAAATAAGTAGGATATTCCAAAGTCACTGTTATATCTATTTTCATCAATTTAGTGTTAAAATGACAACTGGTTTCAGACATATTGTGGTTTAAAATAAGTGTATTGAATTATGCCCTTGCTTGCCGGGTGCGAATTCTCAAAAAGTCCGCACTTGAGTTACTGGTTTTTATATCCCCTATAAAACTTTAAATCGATAAAGCAGATAATAATGTTGATGAAACATCATTTTCTAGTAACTACACATTGAATCAGAAGAAAAAGTTATCAAAATAGGTCGCGACGGTTGTTTGGCAAAATGTCGCTTCTCTCTGAAATGGCTTCCTTTGCGGGAAGCCATGAAATTGAAGTCCTAACAAAAACTAACCTTAGCAGTTCTTTTGGGCCCATTGCTCACTTATTTATCATGAAATTGCTTCACTAGAACATTTTTAATAATGTCTATGGAAAACTTTGTAATTTTCTGAACTAAAAGTTTATGGTTTCGAGGTGTTTATTTTATAAAATAGCACGCGCGACAAAATGGCACTTTTGTGGTTTCTCACGTCAGACAAACAACCAAAGATGAAAGTCCTTATTTCACCTTTTTATAGCTATGTGGAATACCTGAATATTAGGTTATCTTTTTCATGTCAGTATATAGATAACATTTCTATGCAATAGTCCTTATGAAGGCTTATTTCAAACTAAAAAAAAGCGATTGTTTTTCAGAGCCAGACTTCAAAAGAGAACGCGTGTCTGACATTTTATAGCAGCCTACATTGGTGCGCAAAATAATTTTTGCTAAAAACCGTTGCTTTTCCAACAAAAAACATGAGAAAATTGAGCTAAAAGTCTTACCTGATGTATGTTTAAAATGTTTTTCTTTTTATGGTGTTTTTCAGTGCTTTGAGTAGAGAGGTTAATAGCTTTTGGTTTTGTCACCACAATTTGCCTTTGAAAATGTCGGCTGTCATTGTCTGTGTTAAAAACACCTCAGAAAATTCCTATTTTCTCACCTTCCCATCCTTGGTTTATATTGAAAATAAATGGATTCTAGTACCATACGAGGGGTGTATCACTCAAAAAAAGCGTAGGAGATTTGGGGATTTTCAAAATCCCTCAGGGATTTTTAGGGATTTTCACGGATTTTTAGGGATTTTCGAGGGATTTCAAATAAAAAAAATCCCAGAAAAAAATCAACAACTTCACAAAAACTTTACTTTTACTTTAGTTTTGTACCATTATTAACACATTAGACAGCTAGACTAACATAGCGATGACTGAAAATACCAAAAATAACAAAGAATGTAAAAGTTTAAATCTGACTGAACAGTAACACTCACCTAAACGTTAGAGGATGTATCACTCCAAAAAGACCTCACCTATTCCTAGAATGCTAATTATTAAGTAAAAAGTAATAATAATAATAGTCGTCGGCAGTAATAATAGTCGACAGTATAGCTCCTGCCAAATAATGTAAACTTTATTATTTTGTTAATGTAACTTTTGAAGATACACTATAGAATATCAAAGATTCTATTGTTAACAAAAACGTCTTTGCCATATATTTGTACCTAAAATAACCAATCGTGGCACAGGCATGCACAACAAAGTGAACTTATTACTTTAATTAAAATCAAAGGTTATTTTTGAGTGCCAGTTGGGTAAAACCTTCCGGACCACCTCTACAGGAATAGAAAACGAAAACTCAGGATTTTCTTGCAAGGAGGAGTCGTCAATACTTCCAACATAATGCTTCATGGATAAATAACCAGGAGTAAAAACGTTTTTGATTGGTTTAAAAGTTATTAAACCTCCGCTGGTATTGTTTCCAGAAACAGCTCGGGTTCCTTGAAACCAGTTTGCCAGTACACCAATGTTCTTATGCGAATCCTTTGTGAGATCTAGGCAGGTGTAAAAGTCAGATCGGATTGCCAGTCCGGGTCGGATTAGGTCGGATCGTGCAGGTATAAAAGTCGGATTGGATCGCCAGTCCGCGTCGGATTAAGTCGGATCGTGCAGGTATAAAAGTCGGACTGGATCGCATTGATGACCGAATCGCTAGTCCGGCCGTGCCAAATTGCCAAAATGAAAATACACGCTTCGCATGTGAAATTTGAAGATGCAGAACTCTGATCAGAAACATCTACACTATTGTTTTCATTAGACATTATACTTATATGCAGCTTTATTATCACAAAATTTTAAAATAGCCATGGCAATAGCTGGATTCCGTCTGGTATAAGTATGAAACGAAAACTATCGGACGGATAAACTCGAAAAAATAGGAGATCCTCACCATCCAAGTTTCTTTTGAACGTTACGAGCAGAAACCCGTCTTGATTTATTCGTCTTATATAAATTTAAGACGGATTTCCGTCTAAGACGAGAAACTCGTCAGACGGAAAAGTTGAAAAGCGGAGAACACGTCGTTCACCGGATTTATACCAAGACGAGTTTCTGGTCTGAGACGAGTTTCCCGTCTTGGACGGAAATCTGTCTTCTAATATGAATTCAGCTAATGACGCGTAGACGTTAAACAATGGGACTCGACTAATATAAAGCAAAGCTTAAAGTATAATTCACCGTCTTTCCATAACATTTTCCCCAACACAAGTAAAGGCTTTTAAAGTGCCCCTAACCTGTTCTATCCATTTTTCCGATTTGCCACGCTGTGTAAATAACGCAGGAAAGATGCAAACTTCCATTTGTGTAAGTAACATTTCCCGGAATATCCTGATATTTTCTGATATTTCTAAATTTTCTAAAGATCCGACCTGATCCGACTTGGTCCGACCCGGACTGACGATCCGATCCGACTTTTACACCTGCCTGTGAGATCTACATAGTCTGACGAGTATTGTCTTTCTTTCTTGCTGCCAGTAAGGTAGGAAAACTGGATAACTCTGCCAACTAGACACTTTTCACAGTCTACTCTTGAAAAGAAACAAAGATCTCCACATCGCACTGATTTCTGTGGTCCTGTTTCTCTACCTGTGTTCGAAAAGATGTGACTTGGCTGCTCATCACGTACATGCAACAAGCGGTCGTTCGAAAGTTGAAAGGTTTCTTGTAAAAGATACAATCCCGTGGTTTTTCTGATGTATGTACCGTTATAGGAGAAAAAAGGAAACTTGTGATTTGATCCATCCTTTTTATCCAAT
>CACRXK020011414.1:0-16369 GCA_902702795.2 Paramuricea clavata | reverse complement strand
CGTTGACTTTATAAAGAAGTCAACGTAGCGCCATTATTACGGGGATAAATTGTTACATTTGGGTATTTCACTCAAATGTAACAATTTCTCCCCGTGATAATTTGTTTAAAAAAAATGAAACCATTCGTGATTCGTAACCATTTGGCTAATAAAATTACTGAACATGTGCGTATGAGGCGCGAGTCTCCGGTCTATTTCTATTAACTGTGGCGCAAATTGTCAAAGACAGATCATTCTATACCGAAATTCCTCCCCTTTCCTCCCTTTTTTTTTTAGTTATTACGTGCTGTCATTTTCGATCATTTTCTTAATAGATTAGTTTTGTTCAAGGTAATGGGAGAAGGTTCTACCTTTCTTGTTACAGTAAAACTGTTACTTGTCGATATTGTGCATATTGAAACAAAAGGAACGAGTTAGGATTCTATCTACTTTATAATTAAAATATTGTTTTCTTGTTTTGTTGTTTTGTTGTGGATAAACGATCCGCTAGAAGTAATTACTTGTTGTTAAATTTAATGTTAATTTAATATGAAAAACCTAAAATATTGTTAACGATAACAGTTGTGATTGTTTTTTTATAATCGTTTTACATTAGCGATATATAACGAGTTCTTTTTGGGAAAATTTCTGTGCTTTGGCTTTTTTGTATTGAAAATTTGACAATTTAATATTGCACTCGTTGACATACTTCAAAAGTCGGGGCTTAACTCGAGCAACAATTTTTTTGTCTAACTTCGAGTTAAGCCCCGGGGCTTAACTCGAATAACCCAAATCGTGTTTCGTTATTCGAGTTAAGCCCTTTCTGAAAAAGGGCGTGGTCATGGCAAAATAGGGCGTGGTCGGGGCTTAACTCGAAAAGGGCTTAACTCGAGGGGCTTAACTCGAAGGGCTTAACTCGAAGATTCCCGACCTCGTTGACAAAATGTAAAGACGATATTCGCGGGCATCTTTCAAGCTGCCACTTATCTTGGGAAAATATCGAAGAGTATGAATTAATCTTAGCCAAGGCTGGATTGTTTGATATTCCGGAGTCAACTGGAGAAGATGGGGGTTTGCCCTCGTCAGGCATTGGGGAAGGAATAGCATCCTCTTCGTTCGTGTCAGTATCCAACTTATCTATCCAAAAAGAAAAAAGTGAAAGGTTCCCATGTTGTTCAGCTAAAGCTTGCAAAAGAAATCCATGAAATAGGGTTGTAGGGTTGTAGAGCGGTAGAGTTTTAGAGCTGTAGAGCTCTAGAGCTAGCTGTAGAGTTGTAGAGCTCTAGAGTTGTAAACTTGTAGAGTTGTCGGGCTGTAGAGTTGTAGAGCTCTAAGGCTGCAGAGTTGTAGGGCTGTAGCGTTGTAGAGGTGTAGAGTTGTAAATGCACAGGGCTGTAGAGTTGTAGGGCTGTAGACTGCGCGCTAGCTGTAGTGTTGTAGAGCTGTAGAGTTCTAGAGCTGTCGGGCTGTAGAGTTCTAGAGCTGTAAAGTTGTAGGGCTGTAGCTTTGTTGCCACGAATATAGTGCCAATTTGTACTTCAGACGAATGCCAAAAGTTTGTGGAATGTAATATAGGCGTGTGTTTATAAGAGGTGAATATTCCCCGATAATCACTGAGCCTGAGGCGAACAATTGTTTTAGCATTTTTACACAAGCCTTATGTGTTTTTTAGGACTGAATTTATTTTAATTTCGCTTATTTCTTTATCAGTAACTTCCACAAAACGGCTAGCCGCCATTCTGTAAATTTTGGTTTTGTTATATTCACCTGTAGGTGAATATAACAGCTTAATGCGTCACATTTGAAATAGATAGATAAACTTTATTTACCCACGCTAACCCTGTCAACCGAAGCTGATTTTCCACAGGGGGCGTGTAAAAAGCGATTGTTTATTCATTGATATACCACGCGTCAAAATATTCAGCAGAGAAATTGACACTTTCCGGTTTCTGACAATGCTCGACCTAATTAGCATGTAGCATACATTTTTACATTTATTTAATATAGCAACTTATTTGCAGAATTGTAATCTTTGTTCATGAAAGGATATATTAAAAGATTGTTATAACAACTTATAAGTTTTACAGTTTAAACAAATGCCTGTATTCGCCGATCGATATTTCAAGCCGTTTGCTAAATAATCGATTCAAGATATTCATAACTTGAGCACGCCCTGCAATGAACATGGAACCACCGGTAAAAATAAATACAAAAATAAATGACCAAGCGCGACAGAAAAAATATTTGCGTATTAATTGCGAAACGTTTAATAAACAAAAGCAAAATAAAAGTTGACTTTTAAGTTATTTTTCCAGCAATGTTGCTGGGTGAGAGTTTTCAAGAAAAATTACGTTAGCAACGCATGCGTCGTCACTCGTCAATTACAGGAAAATTATCAAACTTTGTAGATGATTTGTGGCTATGCCCGTCAAGTGCCCAAATATTTTACGTTTCCCGTTAAAAAAACACAACTCTAGGTTCACAATGGTAGTAATGTGTACTTGGTATAAGGTGCCAAACTTACGAAAATTGCTATTTAATTTGTCTTATAATGTGCGACTTTGCAAACTAGTAAAAGTGTATCTTTTCAGAAAATTATTTCTCCTCAAATCCTGGATAGATGTTCCTGATTTTTTGTTGTAAGAAACTATAACCACTGATTGTTAAAATATTTTGATACATAAGACTCTCACTTACCTACTTGCTTCGCGAGAGTCGTACGAAAATCTGCTATTTACGGCAGTTTCAGGCCGCCATTTTGGACCCGTCAAGGTGTAAAATATCGATGGGCCAAATTTTACAAAAAAAGCTTTTTAACGCAAACCGATTTCTTTTTTCATACAAGTACCTGAAAGGAAAATTATTGTGAAAAATTTGAAGACTTTCATATTTCCTTCCAGAACTGGGTGCCCGGTTCTTTACAGAGACAGCCTCTTAACATTTCGGAATCATCTTTGCAGAATAAAAAATTACATTCGTAATACCGTACCCGTTCTATACGTATACATTTATATTATTACGCCTTCTTTGCATTGAAAACAGTCACTCAAATTTTAAGAAAAACGCGCTAAAATTATCAATATTTCATGCAAAAAAAGTTGTTTTGAGAAACGTTGGAAATTTTGAAGTTCATATATATTAATGAAAAAAGATATGTCAGCAGCAGATGACATATTCCTCGCGCGGAAGTATCGCCAATAGCCGACTGTAGAAAATAGTAGAAAATTACCTTATGTGTACTATATCTATAAGAACAAAATATCGATAACTATGTGTGACGTTTCTAAGGGGGGGAGGGGGGTCTCCAGACAAACGAACATATGACGTTTCTCGTGGACAGAATCGATATGTGAGGCTTCCCTAAATGAATCGGACGTTTTGAGCATTCAGCATTGGTACTTCAGTCGGCCTTGTTCATATGTTTTTATAGTTATTAAATTCAACGTACAACCACAAAAAATGACGTTGCTAAAGTAAAGTAAATTAATATTGTGTTTACTTGCCTTGCTGCTGAGGTAACATTGCCATTGCCATTGGCCAACTACTGAAGACTGAAGTTAGCTTGATATTCCGCCGATAATTGTGCTTAATGTATGGATTTGTTGATATTTCAGGAGGGTAGGGTGTCGAGTATTGTAGGTCAGGTGGCAAGGTAGGATAACCAATTGGTATTGTATTGTATGGTGGTAAAGGCAAGTTAGGGTATCGCCCGCATTGGCATGGCCAACATGCTTTCTCCAATCTCTCTTGAAATTATCTGGAATTTTGATTTCCGTCCATGTTGTTGTCTTGGGTTTGCAATAGCCATCGATAATTCATCAGCCGTTCGTCTTCGGTCTTGTTTCGTAGCTCAACTAATATTATCGCAGCTTCTTTTTTGTGGAAATGTTTCACTTCACTCATTCGGTCAATTTGAGTACACTAAATTTGAAAGAAAAAATTCAGAAAAACAAAATATTGTATGTCTTTTTGGCTGTACGCGTTTTGCTGTAGATTTCGCGGTGAGTGGATATTTGTATTTATCAATTGTCGCATATTTGTAGAGTATTAAAACGTATTGAATTACTTACACAGCATGAAATAACACTATTCACGAGCAGATAAGAGCTTTATATTTAGCCGGGAAGGCAGTTTTTATCCGAAGATTCAGTCTTTCAGAATGTAAAGTTTGCCTTCTGACCGACACTGGAAGGCTTCCCCGCGGCGCCAAAAACTGCAACATTTTGGCGCCAGCCGCTTGTCTACTTACAGTTTTATTTGATAAAAAAATACTAATTGGCAATAATAAAACTAATCATTAGGATATCTCTACCTAATTACTGTTTCATTCATATAGTAATATTTCGGGATGTTTTACAGTTTATAGTGACAAGCTTGCATGACTGAACTACGCTGAAATCAAGGACCTTCAGGCTGACTTGAGATCAAAGCCTCGAAAGCCAAAGGCAAAGGTTTTAATACCGCTATTTACCGACTTGTTTTGAAAACAATGTTAAGTTGTACTTCTGTACTATACCAAATATAATTATTAATTATAGATATTCTAACTAAACAAACATGTTACGTACGGTGTTACTATTATTTCTCAATTCTCGATAAATTTATCATTGAGTCACAACAAAATTCTGTCCATTACTGTTAGATCTTTCACCGAGGTGAAAAATTACATTTTGCCTGCATATTTTTTTTATTAGCTACATGAACTGGAAAGCCCATCTATATCCGTACGTAATGCTCACCCACTTTGACCGTATTAATAAGGTCATATTTTCTAACCTTCGACTGAGATGCTATTGTTTTGCAGTTTGCGCCGTCAACCTACCCTGGCAATCTTGTGTTTCGCTGCAGGAATCAAACGGCTGATATCAAACGAGGCAATTATACTAAATATACACACTGTGCCTGCATGTGGTAGGGTTTTAATTAAAAAAAACACGAAACAAACATTTCTTATATATACCTGTGTTGATTTTTCATCAAATTGGCACTTTCCTGCTCTTTCGTCCGAAGTTTTTTCCAGTTCGTTTCAGTGGCCGTTTATGTCAATTGTCAACGGGCGCTTGGCGAATGAATCGGAATGATGGCGTGGCACATCAGAAGCCTAATTAAATTCAAATTTCACCCAATTAACCAATCATCACTTATGATATAAAACATTTCGCGGGAAAAAACAAGAACGCTACAAAATAGCCCCAAATCAGAGGCCCCAAATAGCAGTGCCCAAATAGTTCCAGCTTTTGTCATGTTAGAAAAATAGGCTTGATACAAGATTGCTCAACCGAGAATACTAGCTACAAATCCTAGCTGCGTTAGTAAATATTCCCGATCGAAGCGTTTTAGTTTTTCATGCGGGATGGGTAACGTGCGCATTGTCAGTGATCTCTATACATATCTGGAGCAAGACATATATTTGAAGTCAGTCATGATGGCCGATGTATGTAGGTAAGGCGCCGAAAATACAATACTCAGAATTCTTCAGTTTTTCCATGCAATACACTTTATATAAACATGAATAAAACTCAAAATAAAGCTCAAAATAAGCACCTTGTACATCAAAACAAAACAAGTTCTGGGACTATCGAAAAGTTTAAAGTTATTTTTGGGGAGTCTATATGTGAATTTGTTTTCGGCACGTTCAAACTTCTGCAAATTTGAAAGAGAAAGCTGTTATGGGGAGGCTGGTGAGTGGGACATGGCAGTAATAAAGAATCCCACATGATTCTGACTTTGGCCTCCGAGAATTGCGCAGGAGGCTATAAGAGATCGAGTCTTGTAGTAGTTGAAACAACATTATGTTGTTGGTGGTGCTTAATATCCAACTTGGCAGCTTCAAAGATCGGAGTGACAGGCAGGAGCATAGCAAGCATAGCATGGGGAAGATAAAACTGAAAATCGCCCAGCAAAAACCCGCCAAATCCATGAAACTGAAAAATATTTCCGACCTACCTACCCTCTGAATTTTTTCGCGATATGAAACCGGAACCACAGGTATTTTTTAGGCCTAACCGGAGATGACAAATCAATGTCATTATCTTGGATCACAGTTAACTGTGCTTGGATTGGAGAATAAGATTGAGATTCAGGTAATTACCAACCAAAATGTGTATTTTAATTACAAGGCCACTGCATATGCGTTAATAACAATGCATTTATACATGATTTCAGAAATTCCAACTCTCCCGATTTTCCCGGGAGTCTCCCAAAAATTCATGCAATCTCCTGAATATTCAGGAAATATGGTTAAAAAATCATAAACATACTGGCAGTTTTTAGCAACATACTGTATAAATATTCTGTCGATCTTGAACTTTTAATATGAAGTTACTTTATCACGGCAATTTGTAGGATATCACTTACTTTTTAATTAACGATAACTAAAATTTGCATGCTTGAAATTAACGATAACATAAATTAACATTAATTAAATTAACGCGAATCATAGTAAAATCCGCGTTAGTAAACTTCAAAAATCGAACCAAAAATGACGCGAAATGTCCAGGAAATTTCGCTATATAACGCAGTAAACATCATGTTCTGTGACGAATAGCGCTTACGCAAAAAAACAATGGAGATGGACTTCTGTGTAGTATTCTGTGACTCGAGTAACCGCTGCCACGCCATGATTCATCATCAAAATGCTGACGCCATGGTCCTAGCCAGGGCCCGTTCTCTCGTGCCCGCGAATACCGCCTGCTACGCAGGCTAGGAGGTGAAGAAAACACGGGCAGCTTAACGTTTTTTCACTTATAAAACATTTTGCTCGATCGTTTTTTTGAAGTATGCGACGTAGGCTATCCTTTTCAGAGGCCATCGTTTTTCTTGCTGAGGCAGACTTGGACCCCGTTAATAATAACACGGTACTGGACGAATTCAGGACCTGGCTGAAATTCGTCCATTTTCGCCTGTTTACACGCGAATTTGTCCTGTTAGGGGGTCTCAAATTCGTCCGGTACCAATTTTTACAGTTCACTGGGGCCCACCCATAACCTGCGAACAGGCATGCACGAGATTGGTCTTGGTGACTATAATCTGTAGGCAGGGTCATGTAATTGATATGTATATATAGAGTGTTTAAACACCGCCCTCGAATACTTGACGGAAATTCAATCTGGAACTGAGTTCGGAAAAGCGGTAACTTAAATGCATGCATGATGTGGAATTTGTCTTGTCTTAATTTATAGTTTAGGTATACTGAACTACTGAAGCAATAAACATTAATCATTCCCATGTAACATAGCCACTATAGTCTTGTATAGCTGTCATTTACGTCATTGTGTATACTGTATATGTAATTGTTTACCTCGCATCACTTTCATTATAATCTACCCGTTGAAGACTGTAGACTGACAGTCGAAAGCTTGTGAAAAATAAATATTTTAACCAGAGAACGTCTATACTCAATATGAATAATCCTGGCTTCGCATCAAACATATTTAAAAAGTGTAAAACTCAATAAATTATTAGAGTCTGTTAAGGCCTCATCAACCTTGTTACAACATGATAATAACTTGTTCCAGACTTGTCAACAACTGGAAATAAGCAGTGCCAAACATCTTGTTGACAAAGCTGTGAAATTTTTACGCACGAAGCATTGCCATTGGGTAACTTTGCTAGTGTATTAAATGAACCGGACGTTTTGAGCATTGGTATTAAATTCAACGTACAACCACACAAAATGACGTTGCAAAAGTAAAGTCAATTAATATTGTGTTACCTTGCTGCTGAGGTAACATTGTCATTGGCCAAGTAAAGTTAGCTTGATATTCCGCCATTCTTGAAAACTGTGTTTGGATGTACGGATTTGTTGATATTTCAGGGAGGAAGGGTGTCGAGTTTGGGGACCAATATGGGTTAGGTGGCAAGGTAGGATAACCAATTGGTATTGTATTGTATGGTGGTAAGGCCAAGTTAGGGTATGTCGAGTTTGGAAACCAATATGGGTTAGGTGGCAAGGTAGGATAACCAGTTGGTATTGTATTGTATTGTATTGTATTGTATTGTATTGTATTGTATTGTATTGTATTGTATTGTATTGTATTGTATGGTGGTGGTAAGGCCAAGTTAGGGTATGTCGAATTTGGAAACCAATATGGGTTAGGTGGCAAGGTAGGATAACCAATTGGTATTGTATTGTATGATGGTAAGGCCAAGTTAGGGTATGACTTTGGGCATGGCCAACATGCTTGCTGCAATCTCTTCTGAAACTCTCTGGAATTTTGATTTCCGTCCATGTTGTTGTCTTTGTTTTGCAATAGCGGTCGATAAGCCATCAGTCGTTCGTCTTCGGTCTTGTTTCGTAGCTCAACTAATATTCTCGCCAGTGGCGTGCTGGCAGGGGGGGCCGGGGGGCCACGGCCCCCCCAGCTGGCAATTCTTGGGGGGCGCAAAAATGAAAAGGGGGCGCCGTCCCGTGCGGAATTTTGAAAGTGGGTGGGAAAAAACGCATTTGAAAAAATATAGTTACTTCCGTCAAGAAGTATATATTTATATAGGCTTATAAACAGATCGAGACTAAGCGCATAGACGACAAAGAGATATATTAAATTACAGACTATTTGGTCTAACCGTATTGGCTAATTTGCTACTTCACAGCTCACACAAAATCGTTGATATAGAAACATGATCGGTGATCACACACAATGTCTCATTACCGGAATATTGGTCAGGTTTCGAAGCGATCACGGGAATTATGCCCTTTTTTGCTGGTATTATGCCCTTATATTATGAAGGTATTATGCTTCACGAATCACGAGAGCGGCGCAAATTAGATAGTTATGATAATGTAAGTTGTGTACGCAATTTAATTGTTTGTGCAAGAAACATCATGACTCATGAGTAATGTAAGTGATAAGATAATGCTGAAACGCGCCCTTTTGGCAGTCAAGCAAGGTAACCTTAAAGTGCATATGCGTGGGGTCCGTGTGCTATTGTATAAAAGAGCTGTATGTTGTAAATGTATTCAGATCACGAGATCAGTAGAGAATAGAATTGGGATTAGATTAATCGCTGGAACTGAGTTAGCATTGCCCAATTTAAATACTACTACTAAATTCTAACTAAATTGCAAATTCCAACACGTTATAATGCCGTTTCCTGACCATCAGATTTCTGTCAAACCTTCCCCCCAAAGTCCAGGAAATGGCATTTCAGAGACCCTAAATTCAAAAATTTTCCGAGGGGGCATGCCCCCGGACCCCCCTAGAGAAACCTCGCACCTGCGGCGCTCGGCTCGTGCCTTCGACACTCGTTTATCAAGCGTTACAATATAGGGGCGCATATTAGTTGAAAACCCACTGGCCCCCCTAGAAAATTAGTACCCAGCACGCCACTGATTCTCGCAGCTTCTTTTTTGTGGAAACATCTCACTTCACTTATTCGGTCAATTCACTGAGCACACTAAATTTGAAAGAAAAACGTCAGGAAAAAACAAAATATTATATGTCTTTTTGGCTGTACGCGTGTTTTGCATAGCATGAAATCATACTATTATATATACACCTTATAACACGAGCAGATGAGAGCTTGTTTAGGAAGGAAATTTTTATCCGAAGTTTCAGAATGTAATGTTTGTCTTTTTGACCGACACTGAAGGCTTCCCCGCCAAAAACTGCAACATTTTGGCGCCAGCCGCTTGCCTACTTGTTTTTCATTCGTCTTTCGCGGCTGCCTTTTTGATAAAAAAAATACTAATTTACAATAATAAAACTAATCATTAGGATATCTCTACCTAATTCTGCTTCATATAGCAATATTTCGGGATTTTTAACAGTTTATAGTGACGCATTTGCATGACTGAAAAACTGTCAACGCTGGAATCTAGGATCTACAGGCTGGCTTGCGATCAAAGGCTATCGACTTGTTTTGAAAACAATTTTAAGTTCTGACTACCAAATATAATTATTACTGTAATTATAGATATTTTAACTGACAAACAAGTTAACAACATGTTACGGTATTACTATCATTTCTCGATAAATTTATCGTTTATCACCATAATTGTTTTTATATAATTGCATAATTGTTTTTATAGCTACAGCCTACATGGAAACTGGAAAGCATCCATCCGTATGCTCAGCCAGTTTGACCGTATTAAGGTTCTATTTTCTAATCTTTGACTGTGATGCTCTTGTTTTGAAGTTTGCGCCGTCAACCTATCCTGGCAATCTTGTGTTTCGCTGCAGGAAAAAGAAAAAATGGTCGACATTTTAAAATATGGTTATAAAATACATACTGTGGAAGGGTTTTAAAAAAAAACACAAAACAAACATTTCTTACCTGTGTCTTTTCTGCTCTTTCGCCCGAAGTTTTTTCCAATTTGTTTCAGTGGCCGTTTACAACTTTACATATCAATTGTCAGCGGGCTCTTGGCGAATGATGGCGTGGCAACAAAGCAAGAATTATCAATCAGAAGCCTAATTAAAATAATAATTAACAATAATTATTATTAATAATAATTATTATTTAAATAATTATCTCTGCAAGACATATTTGATAATTTGAAGTCAGTCATGATGGCATGTAGGTATGGCGCCGAAAATACAACACTCGGAATTCTCTGGGTACGAGGTTGAGAATTCTTCAGTTTTTCCACGCAATACACTTTATATAAACATGGATAAAAGCTCAAAATAAACAACAATACCCTGTACATCAGAACAAAACGAGTTCTGGGACTGTTGAAAAGTTTAAAGTTATTTTTTGGGGAGTTGGTATGTGAATTTGTTTTCGGCACGTTCAAACTTCTGCAATATTTGGAAGAAAGCTGTTATCCCAAACGTTTTTGCAATCAGGTTTAACTTTTAGAAGTGAAACTCTCTGGTGTTGTTTTCGGCTAATTTTGGCTAAAAATGTTTTTGAAAGTCAGAGCGTAAACAAATGTTACAGAGATTCAAAAGAGTGCCAATTTGGCTTCGATCAAGTTCCCATAAAGTTCAATGTTCGACCTATATTCTATAAGAAAAGTGAGCCAAATTAGCGGAAATTGACGTCCAATATCTATATGAAGGTTGTAAACGGTTTTGATATCATTTTTCCCAGCTAATTCCAATTTTTTTCTAATGACCGTATCACCCAGTATCACTAAACAAGTTATCAGTTCGTAGAACCATAGTATTATTCTTTAAATTGCAGTATAAGATACGAAATTTCGGCACATTTCCTCGCACGGGCGGCTGGTGAGTGGGGGCGTGGTAGTAATGAAAAATCCTTCATGATCCCTAGCTGTTACCCCACCATTTCTCTATAAGTATTGCATAATTCTGACTTTTGCCACCGAGTTGCTTGCGAGGAGGCTAAGAGAGTCCAGTAGTAGTTGAATATTGGTGGTGGTGCTTTATAGTTACCGACTCGGCAGCTTTAAGGATCGGAGTGACAGGCAGGGACATAGCAAGCGGAGGATAATGAGGGCGGTAACTATAAAGCAACCCCTTACCTTTACCTTTTGAGAATTACTGAGATTAGAGTCGGTTACAGAGTCATGTTCATATAAACGAGTAACTTGTCTATAGATTGATTCAAGATTAGTCAGTAAATTTTCATGAAAATGCCTCTGTAACCAATGAAACATAAAGCACACATTCCCCCCATAAAAGCGTGCTCTCGTTCATGACTACAATGTCTGCCTAGCTGATGGAACCATTGACACACTAACACTTGTGAACAGGCCATAAAATAACACTTGTATGTGGTTATATTCCCATTAGGCTACAAGCTAACACACACACATACTTGCACGATATTATTGGATGAGATTTTTGTGATATATATATGTTATTTACCGGATTGGAGGTCCGTATAGAGAAATATTTCTCGAGGTCTTAAAAACGGCCCGAGGCCGAAGGCCGAGGGACGTTTTTAAGACCGAGAGAAATATTTCTCTATACGGACCGACCATACCGGTAAATAATATTTTTATTTTTTTTTAATTCCTCTGGATTTCCCCAATCACTCCTCCCGCACGCGAATGAAGCTGCCAAATAAAACGTCGTTTCTATCAATACTATCGGGAAGAGAAATATCTTTTGTGAGATAGTAAAATTCGTTTTCACTGTGTTTTTCATCGTCTGCAGACATTTTAATGTTTTAAAAAGTAGCCTTTAAACTCGTCTTTAAATTTTGAAAAATAAAAACATTGGCTCTATGGCTTTAAATCTCGCGCGGTCCGTACGGGTTCATACGGACCGCTCACGTAGCCAATCAGATTGCAGAAAAGCGTAAAATATGACTTCGGACCGCAAGAAAAAAAATAAGTGGAATTATCAAGGTCGAGGTAAACGTTATCAGCCAAGCCGAAGGCGAGGCTGATAACGTTTACCGAGACCTTGATAATTTTGCATATCGCAAAAACCGAATTCAATAATTGTTTTATTATACATCTGTTTGTGTTACAGTCAAAATACAAGAACCTTCCCGCTTCTGTAACTTTGTTTTGTATTTATTTGTTCTATTTTCTGTAGCGATTACCGCTTTATCGGCACATATCGCGTTAGGATCCGGTAGAATTTCCGTATAAATCGCTTTCCTTCCTTTATATACGTCAATTTGTAGCAATGGATACACCTTAATTTCGTTAGATTCTTTGCATAAAAGTTGCGAAACGTAGATCTTATAGCGATATTTGCTGATAAATCGGTTTTAATTAAACCGCCGCCTAGTGTGTTCATACTATACAAATTTAAAATTACCGAATACAATCATTTGACGTACTAAAATGAAAATTTCACAACTTTTATGCAAAGAATCTAACGAAAGGTGTATCCTCTGCTACAAATTGACGTATATAAAGAAAAGAAAGGGGAATTCTACCGCGATATTTGCCGACAAAAATCGATACAGAAAATAGAACAAATGACAGAAATACAAAACAAGCTACAGAAGCGGAAGTGGGAAGGTTCTTGTATTTTGACTGTAAATAGATACCGCTTGCTAATCATCACAGGCTCATTTGCAGATAACTGAGTTATCTGCTAGCAGATAACTGAATTTTCTGTAGGTTGCGTGATTGCGCGATTTAACTGTAAGCTCTTAGCCAATCAAATTGCTTTTACCAACTACAATGTATAATAATTATAGTTATTTAGCCCGCACAGACACAAAGTTTAATAAAATGTAAAATATACTATTTTTAAACTTAAAATTTGAAGTCTAAGCTAAATATTAAATTTTACACAAAAATATAACACTCTGTCTTTACATCTAAACCAGAAATATCTAGTCAAATATTGAATCTCATAGACTGTCGTATGTACAATGTCAATGGAAAGGAAGTATATGACGATACGAGATTCATAATCTATTACAATTGTTCCTGCCCATACTGTTCGATCCTTGCTGCCCAATGCTGCTGGCGTCTTCATATTTAACAACGATCGGGCTTGTGTGTCTTGAGAAGCGTTCATTTAATGTAGGTAACGTCTGTGTATAAAAACAGAATATGAAACATGGATTCGACAAGTCAAACTCGCATCTAACCATAAGGGACCGGTCATTAATTATAGGAGGGGAAGAGCTGGTGAAAATTAAATATACCATGCTCATTTTTTTCTGACTCTCCACCAAAGCGATGCACGCTTTTGTCCGACCCCTCCCCCACCCCCTCCCCCAGCGTTTTTATGGATCGTACCTTATAATTTAAATCATTTTTGGTGTAAAATATATAGGTAATGAGACAAGTACTGGTGTAAGACATGGTGTAGCATAAATAATTAGAGGACCAGTATCCAAAATGGTTGTTACAAAAGCGTCATAACTATAATGATGTGCAATAAAATGTCTTAATTACTTAAAATATCGTTCGGTCACAGAGATTGTCCGACCCATTAAGTGAAATTGTCAGTCCGACGTAGAGAGGAAACTACCGGACATTCTGTCAGACCTAAGTGAAACTGAGGTTTGTTGTTTGTCCGACCCGAGTGTATTGGTGTCCGACAACTCTGTTGTTTCGTCCGACGTAAATCAAAATGTACCCTAGTCCAGGACAAGAGTCGTGGAGACTCGTACATGAATCAGAGTAAATAAGTACGAATAACACAAATTATTTAATGTCCTTCACAACATTTACCGTTCAGAATTAATTTGTGTCATTCAGACATTATTTCCGAGTCAAACTGAACGTCATCGGAGTTTACAAACTCATCGGACATTTTGTCAGACGGCCCTGTAAAAGATAGTTTAGGGCCTGTAATAATATATTGAAAGGTCATGATTGCTATTGAAACTAGGGATGAGCCGATTAATCGGTAAATAATCGGCAATGCCGATTAATCGAGCGTTTTTTAAATAATCGGTAATCGGCCGATTATTGCCTGATAATCGGCCATAAGACTTTTTCTGCAGCTGTCAATCACATGCTAAAATACTGAATACAAGCGAATAGATTTTCACATTTTTTTGCAAACCTGTGTCTTTTGTCTCAAGCGAAGTGAAGCTGGAAACATTTCCACTAAAAAACGCAGCAGACTAGCTCCGCATAGCTGACAATGTCTTGTTTTTACTAGGGATGAGCCGATTAATCGGTAAATAATCGGCAATGCCGATTAATCGAGCGTTTTTTAAATAATCGGTAATCGGCCGATTATTGCCTGATAATCGGCCATAAGACTTTTTCTGCAGCTGTCAATCACATGCTAAAATACTGAATACAAGCGAATAGATTTTCACATTTTGTTGCAAAACCTGTGTCTTTTGTCTCAAGCGAAGTGAAGCTGGAAACATTTCCACTAAAAAACGCAGCAGACTAGCTCCGCATAGCTGACAATGTCTTGTTTTTACACCATAATCTGCCAAATCTAAAGTTTGACTATTGACATGCGAGACTGAAGTTCTTTTTAATTGCACAAAGTGTGTATTGTAAACAATAAAATCGCATTTCCAACTTCATTGTTGGTCATTTTGTGATTTTTCGCTTGCTTTTTGAAATAATCGGTGGGTACCGATTAATCGGCCGATTAGTTACAATAATCGGCTTATAAATAATCGGCCTCAGTAATCGGCAATTTTCCTTATCGGCTCATCTCAGTTTTTACACCATAATCTGCCAAATCTAAAGTTTGACTATTGACATGCGAGACTGAAGTTCTTTTTAATTGCACAAAGTGTGTATTGTAAACAATAAAATCGCATTTCCAACTTCATTGTTGGTCATTTTGTGATTTTTCGCTTGCTTTTTGAAATAATCGGTGGGTACCGATTAATCGGCCGATTAGTTACAATAATCGGCTTATAAATAATCGGCCTCAGTAATCGGCAATTTTCCTTATCGGCTCATCTCTAATTGAAACGGCAGTTATATAAGTGTTTTCTAAGTGTTGTTTTTCAAAAAAGAAGTACTATCATTCTTTCCCCACGAAGCCTAAGTAAGTATCATAAAAACAGCAAGGAGCCAGGTGTTTTTTGTTCTGGTCCGGTGACTTTTTGATGGGCTTATATACATGGGAGGGTTTATATATGGACAACATTTGATGTTAATAATAATATTTATTGTAAACTATACTGTGAACGAAACGAAATATAAACATACACCAACACAGAAAAATCATTACTAAAACAACTTGGTTAACATATAATACTGTAATGTAATTATTGTCACACGTCACGTCTGAGCTGTAGTGTTGAAATAATAATAAGCCCATGGGCTAGTACACGAAGGGGCTTAATATTTGGGGGGGGGGGGCTTACAGTATATTTGGAATGGTCTGGGCGTCAGTGAAAATGGTCTTATAGTCGGGTAGGCTTATATTCGGAGGTTTACGGTAGCTCCTTTTGTTTTGACAATTCCTAGGTATAAAATATCTAATTCTCATTATACTTTCCACGCTTGCATGGATGGTACATTTGACTATTCCTTGTGACAACCTAATTGAAATAGCTGTACAGGGTGTATCAAAAAAAGGTAATCGAACTTCAGCGCGCTATTATACGTGAATCACTCGGCGTATGAACAATTGGTTTTCATATTCGAAAGATCAGGCTTTTAGCTATTGAATGACATGCTTTTCATACCACGTGGAGAAAAAATAAGCATGTACGAGGCCGATCAAAAATGTTAGTCAAAATCGCATATTTTCACCTCTGTGCCTAATTAAAACAATGCATAACAATAGTAAAAGCAATTAATCACGAACGTGTCGTAGCTTAGCTACGATTTATTCCTACTTAATAATAATTATGAATATGTGCGTCGTTTATTGAAGTGAAATTCATCAACTTAAGTACCAAAGAGGGTTCATTTTCAATGGTTTTAGACCCCACTTTCAACGGTGAAAATATGCTATTCTGACTAACATTTTTTATCGGATTCGTATTTGCTCATTTTTTATCCATTTGGCATGAAGAAGATATCATTCAACAGCATAGACGGATTTTGTGGGGGGTGCAGGGGGGTGCTACCCCC